>BMAU01000531.1:0-60231 GCA_019973935.1 Trichonephila clavipes | reverse complement strand
TAAGCAAAGTGTTCTTTAAAATTAAACTAATATTACCTAATAAGTTATATTAATTCCTGTTTTTAAATTCTCGTTCTAAAAAAGTATTTTAATATACCATTGTTAAAAAATAGCCTGGTAAAATACAAGTGGTGTAAAAGTAGAATTAAATATTTTTTCTCTAATTTGTGTTAATTCAAAATCGTGTAAAACCCAAATTGGGGGTATATGTATATATATGTGTGTGTGTGTGTGTTAATATGTGTGATTGAGTGTTTGTATGTTCATTACTAAAATATGTTACTTAAAATAAAACAAGAATAATTATTTCAATAAAAGAGCAAGTAATAGAATTCTCAAAAACTACTAAATAAAATGGCACATTTCAAGCATTGAATGCCGAAACATTTTATTTTTGAAATTTCATAGAATATGGCTATTACATAATTTTCACTATTGTTGTAAATTATTTCTATTCATAAATATGTTAAGAAACAGAACCTATCGGAATAAATTTATTAACAATAGAAGAACTCGCAGCAAAAATTTCCTTTCAGAAATTCAAATGACTTCGGCCTTGCACATGTCCGCCTCATATACATGACTGGAGGAGGTAGATATTCAGGTGTAAGGAAGGTCCTAGAAATAGTTTTTATGAAGTTTTTCTTTTCATATGTGTCAGAAATGTTTCAGCCACATCATATCAAAATTAACATGATACTTCCTTTGACAATATATTATACAGGAATTTCACATTATTTTTTTTTAATTTGATAAAGATCTTGAAAGGTACTTTTTACTTATGGACATTAAACTCAAAATGATGAAAAATCAGAGAAATATCTATCCTGAGGTCCGGGAAATTCCTTTTAAGTGAAATAGAGTTACATTCATCGTCTCCAGGGTCCCAGTTATAAAAATAAAAGCAATGTTTTTTTTTTCTTTAGAATTTAGGCGTATCGTGTTAAATTAAAATACACTGAAGAGTCCAAACAACAACGTGTTGCGTCGGCTTGGCCTGAAAAATAGCTGTAACTCGCTTTAGCATGGATGCCTCAAGCTCTTGTAGATGATAGGAGACATTTTGTTACGAACACCTAACGCAAAGTCGAGATATTTCGACATGGAGGGGTTTGATCTCTGAGCTGTTTTTCTATGAAAGCCCAAATGGGCTCTAAAAAACTAAATTTCGTTTATATAGGTTTAGGTGGCCAGGACATTAATTCGTCATTATGTTTCTCGAACCACTCCAACACAGTTCATGCTTTGTGACATGGCACGTTTCCCTTCAGGAAGATTCCATTTTTAGTTGAGAAAACAAACGCCATTTAAGGGTGTTACCGAGCAGCAATTATGTTCAGATAATCTGGTCTATCATGGCTTATTCCAGTGGTTCTCCAACCCCTGGTCCGTTGATCCAATGGTACCGGGGACACCCAAGGAACATTAAGTTTTATTATCTTCTTATTTACTATGGAGTATTTCTCACAGGTTGGGTCGATTTTTCATGAAAATCACTTTATATTCATTTTTTGGTGTATTTTTTGTTTATTTTGCATATATACAACTCCAGTTAGCCTATGCCTCAAAACATCCATGGTTCGCCAAGGAAACGAGACTAAAGGTGTAATACTAATCATAAGTAGTATTAATTAGACCGTATGTCGGGAGATATTTAATTATGCTTATTATCACTCATGTTGATACATTGAGTCCGAATAATGTTTAGGGAACTGCTGCAATTACGATAGATATGTTTTATATCTCTTATTTATAATTAACATGTTGCATTCACTTCAAGTAAAAATGCGTTTTCGTTGTGCTACTAAATAGAGAGTTATGTATGGATTTGATAACACAATCGAGAGTTCTTACCCCCTCTCTTTGTAAGTCACTATAGTTCACGAGAAATATTTCGCTAAAAGAATATTTTTAATATGACGACAGCTCATATTTTCAAAATTTATTAATGAGATTACAAAGTTTTAAACCGGAAGTAAACGAAAAAAAAAACTTCAACCACCGCGCTCTGCCGCCGTTTGAACGGAGTCTGATTTCGATGGTATTTTTTGTTACCGTATCATAAATTCTATTGAGAATCGAATTTTAAATGCACTCAAGAAATTTTGCATATAGGTCTTTTAGAGTAGTGATGATCCCTGTAATGCCAAGTGAATTTTTTTTTGTCTCTTAATGTATTGTTGGGCCTTTTTTAAAAGTATTATGATATTTACTACGAATACGCCATTTTAAAATAAGGAGGATGCATGTAAGAAGTGCTGCACTGTTTAAACTCAAAACAAATTTGGAAAAAATTAAGGAACTAGTTTGATATCACGGGGCACGCGCCAAGTAGTTGTTTATGTTCACCAAGATGGGCGTTAATAATATAACAGGGTTACTTTGATATTTTTGCAGTTTTTGGAATATTGCAAGTTCCCTGTACTGTTTAATTGATATTCATTATCTGATAATATATATTAATATATATTATGTAATTATTTTATTAATAATATAACATAAAATGCAATTATTATTATATGTAATAATCATATAGTATTCGTTATTTATAATAATTGTTTTTTATTATATTTATTTATAAATATTATCACATATTATGTTCTTTATTTATTACTATTATGTTCCTTATTTATTACTATTATGTTCTTTATTTATAATTATTATTTTGTTATTTATTTATAATTATTATTTTGTTATTTATCTATAATTATTATTTTGTTACTTATTTATAATTATTATAATGTTAATTATGTATAATTATTACGTTACATTAGTATTCTTATGAATAGTTTTTATATTACAATACGATTTTATTCTTTTTTATAATTACTATTAAATTACATTGTATGATTATTATTATATATAATAATTATTATTAAATCATACTATATGAATATTGCATATAATTACTATGTTATAAGATTATTTTATACTTCATAATATTTTATTAGTACATTAACTTTTTATTATATTATATTGTTATTCATTGTTTATTGATTGATCTTGGTGATTTTCAATCTCTTCCTATATTCTTCTTCTGGAATATATTTCAATATATCTCACAAAAATTTTTTAAATTACCTTCCTGACGATTTGATACCGCTAGGCCGCCATCTTGGATTCCATTCCAGTGACAAGTGCTGCTTGGCGTCATGCCCCGTGATATCAAACTAGCATCAAAATTTACCCAGGACTTCATAACTTGTTATTTATACTGTTTATAATTCTAAAAATTCATTTTGCGCAAAAATAAACTCATAGTATTGAAATTCAATGTATTGTATTCTAGTCATGTTACTTTTTTATTGGCGATTAACTATTGCTTGTTTTCTCTCCTCTTAGAAACTCCATAGAATATGTTCGCTTTCCAGTTCGACCAATTGTAAAAGTGAAAAGTAAGTCGAAAATGCCTCGTCCTGTACAAGATGCTTATTTTGAACCAAAAAGAGAGTATGACTATCCATATTACCCACCAGGTGATTACTACGCTAGATAGCTCTCTTTCATTTCACGTACAAAAGCCTGGACTTTTACAATACTCTATATATGGATATTTTTTAGGAAACGAAAATAAAAATTAAATTGCAGTTTCTTTTCTTATGCTGTCAAAGTTTTAAAATAAAATGTTTGAATTTTTACTGTTGCCATTTTATGAATAAACTCTGGGAAATTTTAATTAGACTTCATAGAAATTAGTTTTTCTTTCCAATGTCTAATTAACATTTACACACAACGTATAGTCACTCATCTGGTAACTCATCTTCATAGCATGAGGGTACTCTAAATAGCCGTCGAGCCGCAAGTCCTCTCGAGAGGTTGGTGGATGGGGAAGAGAAGTGGCAGGCCCTTGATCACTCCTAGGGTATTCTCCCTCAAGATTAGGATGGAAACGAGCCAAATCGTACTGTCCCCTGATGGTGCTCAAAGCTACGGCTAGCGACAGGCGTACATTCCAGCCCTTTGCCATGATGCATTTCGTGGGCCTCTATCTGACATCGTCAAACAGGTGGCATTAGCAACAACAACGTTCGAATCATGCATAAAAAAAGGAACTTGTTGAAAAATCCATTTGTGGATTAAATTAATGTAAATTTTAAAAATCAAATTTTAATGATTATCTGATATTTTCTTTTTGTTTTCAAGTAACAAAGGGCGAACGTATCCTAGCATGCGATACTTGTAACTTATTTACACCAAAAACTTCTTCGGGGTATTGCTACTTACGGATCTCTTAAGGATTATATATCATCTTGAATTTTATTACACCAATATATGTCGTAACTGTTAAAGTACAGATAGTTTTAAGAAGAAACTGCCTTTCAGAGAATGGATGCACTGCTTTTCTGTTTTTCACCCTCATCAACAATCGACACTATCGTGTCATCTGGAAAATGCAAAAAGATTATTAGTTATTTGTGTGTGTGCTTGCTAAGCTGGAGGAGATCTTTAAAGTTAACAGACTATAAGCCAGATAGGGAAAATATATTATCCCCCCCCTTTAGGCAGACGATTTTTATTCATTTTACTAACTGTATCCAGCTACGCGTTGCTGTGGGTCAGAATAATTAATATTTGGGTCATAATTAATAATTACTTTGTGGGTTGATTGTGGTAAATTTGTGGGTAAATTGGTAATTGGAAAAGAAAGAAAAGAGCAAACGTGTACTTTTTTTCTAATATTTAGCCTGTTACACTTAAGATATGATTCTTTATAAAGATGTGCATAAATCTAATTAAACAAAACTTTCCAAAAAATATTTCAAGACCCGCCGTGTAGAGGAGCCCTCTGTACGTATCTGCCGAGGCACAATGTCCTCCCTTTGGAGGCAGATTGGAGTTAGGAGATGGAGGTGCCAACTCAAGTGTTGTCTTCATCATTTAACCTATGTTCAAATTACGAGGTACGTCGTCAATGGCCCTGGTACACCTATATAGTGCTACGTTAACATAATTCACTCACTCACCCAAAAATATTTCATTTGTAATTTTTTTAATAGAACAAATTATTAGAATTTTATTTTCTTACCTTATTTGTCTTGTTAACTTAAAATTATTTAGAATGTCTCCATAGTGGAGACCTCGACTTAGAAGACAAATTTTAAATGGCTGTGCTCCAAATCCCTCCAGTGTAAGGGGTTAAAATTACAATGCCTGTGAGAGGACATTATTTTTTTGTTGTTGTTCCATTCTCTGTACGATTGTTGAACACGCAACGTATAACTCTCCACTTTAGAAGCAATACGTGTCTAGATCTGAACCGTATAATTCCAAAGCTTGGTGCTCAGCTTGGTTGAAGGTGATCGCAAACACCAATCGAATTGAGAATTGCAAACTCTTAAATTGAGATGTCCTATGTGTTGCCATCATAGAAATATGAGGAATGAGAAAATCTTTACCTTTCTACTGTCCCATCAAGATTATTACTTTTACACTGCTGACTTTTTTTACTGCAAGCCACGTTCTTTTACAAAGATTTATGTGGTTGATATTTTTGCTGCATGATAATTGGTATACCAATTTTCAATCGCACTACGTGCAGTGACATCCTTTGCAGTCAAGTAAATTAAAACATTCTGTTGGACAATTAACCGGTTCCTCTCTTTCTACAATAGTATCAACAGGCTTATACGTGATTGTGTGTCAATTTGAATGTTAGTAAAAAGACGAATCTGTAATTAAAAGCTTTTGAAATCAGAATAATTTTGCATCAAATTTCGTTTCTAACAATTTAATTTGTTGTGCATTTTCCGTAAATTTTTATTTAGGTTATTTAATCATTAGATATTGAAGTTTCCATAGTGTGAGACAAGTTTGCTTTTTCTCTTGGTTGTCGCCCAAATAATAATTTTTACTTAAAAACGCTGGCATTATCAAATAACGTTGTAACAACATAATCTTTTGCCTTGAATATTAAAATTAAGTTGATTAAGATTACTTGTAATATCAACTAAGAAAACCAAATCTTTTATTGTTCATCTTATAATTAAAATATTTTGTTTCCAAGAAATATATGATTTCGTCCTGCAATTTGAAAAACCGTTTTAACATTTTATGACTCGAAAGGCTTCGAGCTTCCACATAATATGGTAGATCGGTGTATTCACATTCTACATCTTCCAGAAATGAAGCAAATTAAAAATGATTAAGTTTATATGGTCGAATTTAATTTATACACACAGTTCTGGTGAATATTTTTATAAAAGATGTCCAATACTTAAAACTGAAACATAGTACTTACTGGTGAATAACACAATGAAAATATTCAAGATTATTAATACCACGCTCTTTGCATGTTTATTTTAATCTTGAAATAACTTTTTTAATAATCTAAGGTGGTAGATTCACCATCAGTTACAGAAAAAAGCAACTTTTCCAGTGGTAACTTATGGGTAGACATGACAATAGACTTCTTCAAAAGTTCCATGATTGCACCAAAAATATCAGCTTCAGTACTGTGTTATGCATATAAGAATGATTTCCAAAAGTTCTTCACTTATTCAATTCCTACACTATTAGCTCACAATCTCTATATATTTATTTATTTATCTGGGTGGAATTTTCAATCGTTAATAAAATACATTTTAAAGCGCTCAATTGAGCTGAAATTTTATATACAGGTTTATTTTGGATGACAATGCAATAATATAAAAATAATTAATAAAAATTAATTGATTAAAACTAATTATTTAAAGAATTACAATTACAACCACGTTGGTATCATTTTTGGAGACTTAGCGACCCTTTTGGCGACTTGTGTCAAAACTTGAAAAGGTTTTTTTCTCACGTGTTAAGAGTATTCAGTTGAAATGAAATTTATATACATGATTGTTTTGGATGACATTGCGAGACTTTAATGTGATAGTCATAAAATTATCACACTTAATGTTGTGATTCTGTGATATGTATATACATATTTATATTAATTATAACTATTTAATAAGAAGTAGCTACAATTAAATTTTTCTTCGTTGATCTAAGTAGGAATTGATTTTAATTTTTTATATATATATATTTTTTTTTCTTGTTTTTAAATTAACTTCGCAGCCACGAATAAAAACGGCCAGCTGAGCAATATTTCGAATGTTTGTACTTTCATCAATTGCAATAGAGAATGCTAGAAATGTTAATATCGTTGAACAATGCTGATTTCTCAAATTCTAAGGTATTCCATAAACTTTTCTAGCTACAGTATTTCGACTTAAAACTTTCAGTTTCAAAAAGTTTTTACTTGTGCAGGACATAATACTTGGTCTACTTTAATTAAGCATTCATTAATAAATTCCCCTCCAATAAATAGGTTCCATCAGAGCTTCCTATTAAATGTGATACTATATAACTAACTCTTATAGTAGCTTTATTGTCTTCAAAAAATTTAATGAGTTCACTTTGCTGTTTTTGAAGAACTGAATTCAATTTCGACAATTTGTCTTCGCGAAGTTTTGCAACGTGCTAGTCACAGTTTGCTTTAAGATCTTTCATACCTTTTAATATTATATTCCTTAGCAACTGAAGTATAGTTTTTACATATCAGACACAATACTTTATTTCGGTTTTGGAAACAAAAATATTTCAGTTTCCATTTTTTTAAAAAAGATTGCGATGTTTCTATTCAACTAATCTTGTCTTACTCAGTGTTCTTAAAAAATTTGATTATATTTTTATTAATTTTTTTGTCTTATATGAATAAAACCAAAATCCATTTCATTCGAAAGCGATTGAGAAAACACTGCACTTTGCTTTGATCGCATGTTTTGTAAACTTAAAAAAAAAAACCCATGATTGCTACTGACGACCCACTGCTTGCCTCTTGCTGATTGCACCCTCCAAAGAGAGATAAAAGAAGAAAAATTAAAGTCGACACACAATGAATCATGGTTTTATCCATAGTGAATATTATGCCCAAATGTATTCAAGATTTTAATAAAAATTAATTTATAATAGTAAAATTAAATGAAAATTTTTATCAAAATATAAAAAATATTATTTTAATCCAAATGCTACTTTTATTATCTCTCTCAAATAGGATTTCTATTAAAACAAAAATAGGTAGCAGGTAAATATTTTGTAAATTTTAAAAAATGAACCTCAAATAAATATCAAAATGAAAAAAACTTTAAAAGCTTGATATTTTCAAAATTTAAAAAAAGTCTCGGTGGGCCGCAATTTAGGTACTCTGGCGGGCTACATGCGGCCCGTGTGTTTGACATGCCTGCCTTATATAGTGATACAGTTATTAGGTGCTTGTTTCATAGCACTCTAAATAATACTCAAGTGTGTTGAGTTTTCATTTAATTCAAACATTAAACTTTATCAAAATCTACTGGAATTTTATTCTGCGTGCTCATTCAAAGGCGGCAAAGATAGATCTACACGTTGTACAGAAAATGCCACGTTTTTAGTATTTTACACAGTTATGCTGCAGTTAAGCATAATACAATCGATACGACTACATGAGTAAAGAAAAATATAAAAACAGAAATATAAATTATGAAAACCATTTTAAAAATTAACAGAAATTAAATGCATTTACATAAAATATAAGTTTAACAATTATTATTTAAGTTTAACATTTATTTGAATAGAATTAATTTCTATCTTGCCAATATCCGTTTAGAGAATTCGAAAAACAGTTGACAGGTGCAGCCATCTAGCGAGAAAAATCTCTACAAAAACTGTCCTTTACATTACTCCCTTGCCAGTAACAAAGTTACGATACAAGAAAAAAAATATATGGCAGGGACAGTTTCAGACTTATTGAACAGATTATAATTTCATTTTTTTTTTTTACAAATTAAACTTATACAAACCGCTTTTAACACAATTATTACTAATCATTGCATTACACAACACAAAATTACTACTACAGGATTGCTACAGAAGTCTTAATGCACAAAATATGCTACAAGTTTAAAATATTAAAACACAGCTACCTTCCTGTTTCTTAAAAATACATGGAAAAATACAACTAAAATGTTCAGCAATTACTTTAAATGTATATTTATACTGAGCAACAATCAAATTTAAACAAAGTCAAAAAAGAGTATATATAAGATATGCAATAACTCAAAAAAAAAAATAAACTACAGAATGCTTTTGCAAATACACAAAACTCAGTCAATATTTGAACGTGGGAAACTAAAAGTACATAAATATTTTGCGAAAAAAATCATTCATATTCCAATGAAAGTTAACATGCCATTAAAAAAAAACATTTCAAGTTACTCTGCAATGACAACACCTTAATTTTTTTGACTATTATGAAACATATCAAATCAATAGTGTTAAAAAATCAATTTTCATATTTACATACACAATGGGTAATTTTATAATATATACATACAGAAAACTTCCTATTTACAAGAAAGAATATCAGAAAACTTTAGTTTCAATTCACCACATAATTAATTATAACTCAGTTAATCACTAATACAATCCATTTACCACAATTGAGCATTTTTATGCAAAACAGTATCTATTTATACACATTTTTATTTGATGCTAACACATATTATTTCTACACATAGAATTTGATGCTAACACATATCTATTTATAAACATAGAATTTGATGCTAACATATATTTATTTATAAACATAGAATTTGATGCTAACACATATCTATATTGATATCCTGAAAATTTTATGTTCACTATTAAATACATAATAGATAATTTTGTTAAAATACATACTTTCAATGAAAAAAACACACATTCTATAACACATTTAAGAGATGAGATGCCCACAAATTGTAATACTAATGAGAGAATTTCTGTCGACAATGTAAAAAACAGTAGTAATAAATAATTATTTGTGACATAAAGTTGAAAACTTTGTATAACATATATTACTTTGAATGCGAGAATATATATGGAAAATTTTACATCATGCTCTTTAATTTCTTTTTATTTACAAAGCTTTTGTTTGATTTAGGTTCTCGCTGTTATGAAATTACACACAATTCTACTTAAGCTTACAACTTACTGATGAGGTTATATCAGGATAGTGGAAGAATAATTATTTAAATTTCACAATACTAGCATAAAAATCATACATGTATATATAACCAATTAAGAGTCAATTTTCAATTCTAAAATCCAGGAATTAACATACATTGTCATTTTATAAGCATATCTACAACATTTAAAGCAGTGTTTACTATAACTTTTCACTATATGTACATGAATTGCATTACCAAGAGAATTATTACCAAGTATATATTTAATCAATTAGATACATTTTATAAATGGTGATTTTCAAATTTACTAATTTTTAATAACTGTTTACTAGTAATAAGTGAAAGGAATTTCAAACTTTAACACTTACATACATAATAGTTGCTATTTTGTTTATTCTCTAAATCTTACTGGTTTTTTATCTTTCTACCACAGCTGGTAGTAGATTGTTCATCAGGCATTGGGGAAAGTTCTTTCCAATTTGAAATCTCATTTTTTTGTCCAACACTAGTTTGTTCATTTTGATTGTCCACTGCTAACAAATAGGCAGGTTTCAGTCTATCTACAGATATATTAATTGTTTTATCTTTGATTAGGATTGTGAAATATTTATCATACTTTTTTGTACAGTATATGGTCCTTCATATGGTGGTTCTAATGCTTTTTAACTCTGTCGATACGAAGAAACACATGGGAACAGGATTTCAAATCTTTATGCACAAAGATATTTTGCTTCCTGTTGCTAGGAGACTTCAGTGGCTTTAGCTCTGCCATGTGCTGCTGTAATTTGGCGACAAAATTCTGTGGATCCATGTTAATAGTAGGGGGATCAAAAAATTCGCCAGGTAATTTAATGGAAGTACCATAGACCATCTGTGCAATTGTGTAACTAATGTCAGGTCTTATGGCAGCTCTTAAACCTAACAACACAGTGGGTAATGACTCTGTCCATCTAATATTGTTGTGAGCTTTTATAGCACCTTTCAAGGTCCTATGTAAACGTTCAACTTTCCCATTACATTGAGGGTGATAAGATGTTGTGTGGGCTACTTTAGCACCACATATTGCAGCTATGCTTCTAAATAGTTCTGCCTCAAACTGTCGACCTTGATCTGTGACTATTTTGGCAGGTACTCCAAACCTGCAAATCCATTTCTCATAAAATGCTCTCCCAACTATTTCAGCTGTTATTTCAGGTATAGGAATTGCTTCCATCCAGCAAGAGAATCGGTCAATGCAGGTTAAGCAATACTGCATCCCTTCTGAAGGTGGTAGTTTTCCAATGAGATCTATGTGAACTACACTAAACCTTTCATCTGGTTGTTCGAAGTCTCCTAATTTGGATTTTGTATGCCTGCTGACTTTACATTTTTGGCATCTAATGCAAGCTTTTGCCCATTCTCTGACTTGCTTTTTAATATCTGACCAGACATATTTTTTCAATCATCAGTTTAACTGTAGATTTAATACCAGGGTGAGCTAAGCCATGAATTAGTTGGAATATTTGAAACCTGAATTTTTGTGGAATGTAAGGCCTAATTTTTTGTGTTGAGATGTCACACCAAAGTTTTTTCCCAGATGGCAATGTCGAAGGTTTAAATTTTAAAGAATTGTTGTGCAATAATATTTGCAACTCTTCGTCAGTAGTTTGCTCTTCTGCAATTTCCTCAAAGTTGATTTCGGAAATTGAATGAATTCTGGATAAGGCATCTGCAACAACATTATCTTTACCCAATACATGTTGAATGTTACAACTAAATTCTGAAATGTATTGAAGTTGTCGTTGTTGTCTTGGTGATGCTTTTTCATTTTTTTGCTTAAATGCAAAAGTTAGAGGCTTGTGGTCAGTATATATAACAAAATCATTCCCTTCCAGCAGGTGTTTGAAATGTTTCACTGAAAGGTATATTCCCAATAGTTCTCGGTCATAGGTACTATACCTTGTTTGTGTTTCATTTAGCTTCTTTGAGTAAAAGCTATTGGTTTCCAACGCTCGTTTTCTAATTGCTGGAGTACTGCGCCCACAGCAAAATCTGATGCATCTGTGCAAAGTGATAGGGGTAGTCCAGATCTTGGAAATGATAAAAGAGCAGCTTCGGCAAGGTCAGTTTTGCATTTTTCGAAGCTTCTCCTGGTGTCATCAGTCCAATGCACTTTTCTGCGGTCTTTCTTTTTTCGCTCCTTTTAACAGTTCATGTAGAGGTGCTTGGGTCTTAGCAGCATCCTTTAGGTATCTTCGGTAAAAATTTATCATGCCCAGAAACGTTCGCAGGTCATGAATAGTTTCTGGTAGTTTGTAGTTGAAGATAGCTTGAACTTTTCTGGCAATGGCCGAGAACCTTCTGCAGTGATCAGAAATCCCAAATATTCAACTTGGGCAGCTCCCATCACTGATTTGGAGACATTTATTCGAAGTCCATATTGCTGGAATCTTTCAAATACCATTTTTAGGTGTTCACTGTGTTCCTCTTCAGTAGATGAGGCAACAAGTACATCATCAAGATACGGGAAAACAAAGTCGAGTCCATACAGTACTTCAGTAATGAAACGTTGGAAGGTTGAAGGAGCATTCCTCAGTCCAAAACTCATAGTATTGAACTCGTACAAGCCAAATGGGGTGGTGATGGCAGTTTTTTTCTTTGTCTTCCTCAGCAATTGGTATCTGATAATAAGCCTTTACTAGATCTATCTTGGAAAATATTTTTTTATCCTTCAGGATGTGATTAAAGTCCTCAATTCTAGGAATTGGATATCGATCTGGTATTGTCTGTGCGTTGAGTCGCCTGTAATCGCCACATGGTCTTAATGTGCCATCCTTTTTATTTACTAAATGCAATGGACTTGCCCATTGAGATTTTGAGGGTCTAATAATGTCGTTGTCCAGCATAAATTGGAACTCTTGCTTCGCCAGCTTCAACTTATCAGGGGGCTAGTTGTCTTGCCTTCGAATAAACCGGTTGGCCAGTTGTTAGGATGTGGTGCTTTACTTCATGTTTAACAACTCTGTTAACCAAGTTTGGCTTGGTTAAATCAGGATACAACTTAAGCAGGTTGAAATATTTGGAGGCTCTATTGACTGTGCTGAGATCATTATTTTCTTGGATGGTAGCAACTTCTCCTTTAATTGAAAGATTTGTTACTCCATCGATTAATTTCCTGTTGTGCAGATCTATCAGCAACTGGAATTTTTGAAGGAAATCAGCACCTATGATTCCTCGCTCAACTTTGGCAATAATAAACGGCCACTGAAATGGGCGTCTTAGGCCTAGGTCCAGCGTGAGAATTTTTAGACCATATGTTGGAATTTCAGTGCCATTAGCAGCATACAGTTTATATTGAGAGGCTTGGCACTCACCTTTCGTTTTTGTCCAAGGGAGGATCGAGACGTCTGCTCCACTATCCACAAGGAATTGACATCCGGTTTCTCTGTCCTTGACAAATAACCGGAATTTGCGGCCTAAAATATCGGCAGCAGGACTCGCCGCGGCGTCTACTGCTGGGATTCGTTTCCCGGCTCATTGAAACTGCACGGCTGTACGCATTTACCAGGGAGACACTTCTTCCCGAATCGGAAATGGTAGAAGCAATATCGTCCCTGAGGATTGTAGCGGCGCCTTGATTTGCTGCGACTTCTACTCCTCTGATGGTGATGAGGGCTAGAGCTCCGGACTTTCCGTTGCAGCTTTAATGAGGCAATTTGGCCTTCAAGGGTGGCTATTTTAGCCATGAGTTGATCCACTCCTGCGGAATCCTGTACCGCTGCGATATCTACTGTTCTCGGCGCCATCTCTACGATCTTATCTGCCATCGCCGCTATTTTGTCGAGGTGTTCTTCACTGACAATTACAATGCACTTAACAGAATCTGGCATTTTATCCAGCCATAGTGTGCGCAACGCCTTTTCCGAGACATCGGTACCAGCGAGGGCGCGCATTTTCTTAGCAGTTGACTAGGCAACATGTCACCTAACTCAATCCCCGTGAGAAGACGCTTCATTTTTTTGTTTTCGCTTTCGACGAATATCTTCAAAAGACGTTCCTTCGTAGCTGTATATTTGTTGGGGTTAGAATCTTTTACAATGTCCCAGATATCTTCCAACACCCTCGGTTCCAGTTGAGCCACGAGGTGACTGAACATCGTCTCCTCCGAAGTAATCCGGCAAATCTGAACTGCGCTTCGACCTGATAAAACCATATCTCAGGTTTGTCGAACCAGAACGGCGGTATTTTGATGCTAACACCGCTTGCTTCGAACTTTTCAGCTTCTGTCATATTGAATAATCCAGTAAATAAAAATCCAGGGTCACCAGTTATTAGGTGCTTGTTTCATAGCACTCTAAATAATACTCAAGTGTGTTGAGTTTTCATTTAATTCAAACATTAAACTTTATCAAAATCTACTGGAATTTTATTCTGCGTGCTCATTCAAAGGCGGCAAAGATAGATCTACACGTTGTACAGAAAATGCCACGTTTTTAGTATTTTACAGTTATGCTGCAGTTAAGCATAATACAATCGATACGACTACATGAGTAAAGAAAAATATAAAAACAGAAATATAAATTATGAAAACCATTTTAAAAATTAACAGAAATTAAATGCATTTACATAAAATATAAGTTTAACAATTATTATTTAAGTTTAACATTTATTTGAATAGAATTAATTTCTATCTTGCCAATATCCGTTTAGGAGAATTCGAAAAACAGTTGACAGGTGCAGCCATCTAGCGAGAGAAAATCTCATAAAATTGCAAACTGAACTTATTTTTTGATGTAGAAGATTTAACAAAATCTAAGAAGTAGTCTGCCGGCTCAAAGTTTTATTTTCACCGCAAAAATTTCCTCGTAGCATGCTTATATATATTTTTTATTCCTTCTTATGTTGAAAAAATACTCTCTTCGCTGGAGTCTGTATTTTCTAAAATTTGTAACCCTTTTTCAATTAATCTGAGGTCCTCAATGCAATTCCCAACCGTCATTCGATCTTCTGATTGAACTGGGTGTAAAGACTCAAGTGTTCTTCTATGTCTTGTTCACGTATTTCTATGAGTTCATCCATTGTCATCTCCTAATTGTGTGAATCCAGAAATTTTTGAACGTTTTTACTATCCACTTTTAAATTTATTAACCTGGCAAGATCGACACACACACACAACTTTTTCAATAAAACAAACAATTTCTTTAGGCTCTGGCACTAATTCCGCCTGAGTTTCAGCAATGGGGGTGAATCGACGAGAGTTTGCGTACAGGCGGTAACACGAACATGTTTCAAGCAATTTTTCATCCAATTTTTACTCAGTTGTCATAGCAACGGCTTTCGAACAACTTTTTGCTAGTGAGCTCAAAAGTTTGTTCCAAATAAAAGTTGCTTGAAATTCCAGCCAATGGTGTTCTTCGGCGTCCTACGTCATAAACAAGATGGCGGCTTCGATTTCGTCAAACGCAACAGATATGGCGCATAATATTTTAATAGTGTATAATATTTTAACGGCGTATAATATTTTAAATGGAATGGTGTTCCATTCCTGTTTACACCCCCATCAACAAAATCGAGAGCGAAATAAAAGAAATAATTTTGGATGTTCGTTTGCCGTAGCAGAAAAATCAGCGAGTTATTTTTCAATGTGGAGATAGAGCGCGACTGACTTTAGGGCATGTCGTTTTGTTTACGGTAACCCTTTACCCTTAGATAGGACGAAAAATTGGTTGAAAAAATTGTACCAAAAATGTACGTGTGATACGGCCTTTAGGGCAGAGATCCGCAACCCCCGGTCCGGGATCAAATGGTGCCGGGCTATCTAAAGAACATTAAACTATTGCCATTTTATTTAAAGTGGTGCATTTCTCTCGGATTTGTGCAACTTTCCACAGAAATCACTTTTATTCATTTTTGGTGTAACTATATTTTATTCTGAAGGCATATTTAAATGTAACTAAAATAAAATTGTTAAATCAAAACAATCTAAAATATAAATAATCAACGTGACCCTCCCTTATGCATAAAATCACACACCAAAGTCAGTTCATTACCGCACAAAAATCAGAGCTGTAATCTTAGAATTTAAGCAATAATATGCAATTATTTTGAAAGTTTAAATAAAAAGTAAGGATTATCAAAGGCTAAGAATATCACTTTTTTGTACAAAAAGTGAAAAAAATTAAGAAGTCCCAATATGTTGCCCTTACTCGCAAAAGAAACAATTATAAATAAGAATAATATAATCCTTTTGAATAAACAAGTTTGTCGAGATGCATGAAGCTCCTCGGCAACTTAAATATGTTTGTAGTCATAATATTTAGTCTTTCATATCAGCTTATTGTTTGCATTTTACTATCAAGTATTCTAAGAATTCAAAGCATTTTCTCTTTTTTACTAATGAAAACAATTTATTAATGTTGGAAAAAATATAATTTTAAATTTCTAATGTATATTTAAAGAATTTATTTTTAGGAACACGAGGTATATATAAATTGATAAATTATTAATATTTCATTTACGAGTTCTATTAGGGTCAAAGTAATAAGACGGACCTCGTAATTTAAATGATGATCAAGTAAAGAGAACAATAGTCTAGCTAGAGCCCCCACTTCTTATTTTCACACCACGGCGACGTAAGGACTTTGATTTTATGCGTATCAGCTCTGCTACACAATGGAACCTCTAATCGTGACCATTTTTCAATAAAAACATGTAGTGACTACAATGTCGCACTATCCAACAAGGGCCAACACTTATAGGCTTAGGATATTCATATTTTATAGCATACTGCGAAACACTTAACTGCTATTCATCTCATATATTTGCCACAGTAAATGTTTTATCATAATTTTCTGTATATATAAGAAGAATTAGATCAAAATAAAAGATTTTAATTTTTGAAAGATGCTTGTTATAATAAAATGTAGATTTAATCTTAGGATTCGTTGAGTACTATGAATTCTAATGTATCATAATATAATGGATTATGGAAAATAAAAATGACAATTATATACATCAAATCTATCATTCCTTTATGGAAGATATATACGAAAATCCTTAAGAGGATTTAAACTTTTAAGATTTTTCTGGCATGTTCTAAAAAAGAAAAACAATTATAAATTGAGTTACTATGAAGTTTCCAAAAAAGGATTTATGACACTATGTTTATTGATATGCAGATGCTTGTAAGAGCTTTTAAACTCACTTTATTGTCGATTTGAGAAAGTCTGAACTTTACATTATAACATAAAGAGACATGATCAGCAATTGGGCTTTTTATTTTATTTTGTATTTTTGCTTATAATTATGTGCAAGTTATGAAGAATCATATTATTTACTTTTTATTTCTAATTTGACTATTTTAAATTTTAACATCAGGTGTGTACCAAATTCCTGCATTTATATATATGAATAAAAAATAAATTTAAAACATTTTATAACTATTTTAATAAGTTTAATTGAAAATCAAAATATAAATATTTTTTCTTAAATAAAATCAATTAAATTTGCATTAGTTTATTGTACCTTTTCCTACAATGATATAAGCGTTTAATTTTTTTATGAAATGCTTTATATTATCACCTCTGTTTTGTGCTAAAATTTCTTGAATTTTCTTGAACTGAAAACATTAGTAATTACTACATTGGATTCTTCAAGAAAAGATGTTTCCCTAAGAAAGGGAGACTATTTGTGTTTATAGGGACTTTCTAAGCCGCGAACATCCCCACTATTCAGCGGGGTATCAACAACTACCCTGCTTCTTTTATCCACCGATGTATGGTGTCATTAATCAGGTACGAAAAACTGGGAAGTAAATTTCGCTGGAAGCGCCGTCTTTAAGGGCATTTTTCTCACAAAAACCGCCGTCTCCAAAAGGTTAATGCCTGTTTATTTTTTCCTTTTAGGGACATTCTAGTTTTTTTTAAAAGTGATTGTTCAATTGTTTTTATGCTTTCATTTTCTGTAAGTTTTAAAATTGTGCGTTTTTTAGATTTTCCAGGTTTCTAACATATTTATAGATAAATTTATTTTCTGGCTTCTGCCGTGCAACTGCCCTTTTCACCGATCTCGTGAGTGTTAAATTTTTTCCAGAAGATATAACCTCCATGATAAATCTGTTTAAATATGAGGTAATTGATTCTATAGTATTATCAGGTTACCAAATCTCGTTAATTAGTAATAAATATCTTAAAGATCATGAAGCTCGTAGCAAAATCAGTTATAACAAAGAGAAAAAAATAACAAGTATATTATCTAAAAAAAATTTTAATGTATCATGTTTTTATAAAGGACTAAAAAGCATAATTTTTGTTTTCGTCTCTTTCGTTTTCTTCATCGTTCTCTTCTCTTTTTGGTTTCTCAATTCCTACTATTAGCTCACACTTTCTATATATTCATTTATTTATTCATTTATCTTGGTGGAATTTTCAATCGTTAATAAAATTCATTTTAAAGCGCTCAATTGAGCTGAAATTTTATATACATGATTATTTTGGATGACAATACAATAATTTAATTATGATTAATAAAAACTATTTGATTAAAACTAATTATTTAAAGAATTACAAATACAGCCACTCTGGCTTCATTTTTGGCGACTTAGAGATCCTTTTGGCGACTTGTGTCAAATCTTGAAAAGGTTTTTTTTTCTCACGTTTTAAAGCATTTAGTTGAGCTGAAATTTTATATACACGATTGTTTTGGATGACAATACGATACTTTAATGATAATTAATGGAAATTAATTACCATTTTTTGCTGTGATTCTGTCATATGTATATACATATTTATATCAATCGTAACTATTTAATAAAAAGTAGCTAAAATAAAAATTTTCTTTGTTGATCTAAGTAGGAATTGATTTTAAAATTTTTTCTATTACTTGTTTCTTCTTTTTTCATATTTTCATGCATTGTCATCCACTTCTGAGCTATGGTCCAAATTTCAAATCTCTAGCTCATCGAGAAGTTTGTTTAAAATCAATTACAAAATTCTACCCGGACAGACAAGAAAGCGAGTTAATAAAAACAGGGTAATTAATAATTATTTTATTTATTTAAATGATTTCTTATTAAAATAACGACTAACTGTTGATTGGTAATTAATATTTAGAATAAATAAAATATTTCTTTTTCATATTTTGCTTAAATACAACGAGCTGCCTCGCGTTAGTTGTAAAACTTCACTCCACTTGTTAGACTGCACTCAAAGATTACTATTGCGGTTAGCTCAAATCAGTTTTGATTTATCATTTCTAAATTTAAACTCCTTTTCACATTCAAATTGAGCACAGTTACAATACATCAAACAGTTAATAATAAACAATTACGAGAGGTTTGCGCTTCTGCGCGTGGCTATTTGCGTCTGCTTTCTTCACCTAGCTGGCAGGCTCACTGGTCAAAACAGTGCACACTATTGTCAATAAAGCGATTTTTTGAATAAAAAAAAGTAAATCTTTGACCCCAAAACTACAAAATTGAATACGTCGACGCAACTCGATCCGTGCTATCAACAGGTGCTCTTTGTTCATGTAAATTCGTGTAAGTTCCGGAGTTACGGGGCCCCTGTCGAAATCGGGGCTCGGGTTCAAGACTAAACTTTTTTTCACATTCTCATGCATTGTCATCTACTTATGAGCTTTGGTCCAAACTTTAAGTCTCTAGCTCATCGAGAAGTTAGTTTAAAATCAATTACAAAATAACACCCGGACAGACAGACAAGAAAGCGAGTTAATAAAAAACATGGTACTGGGGACCCTCTTTGACCCCAGAGCCACAAAATTGAATGTGTAGACGCAACTTGACCCGTGCTATGGACCGGTGGTCTTTTTTCGTGTAAATTCGTGTAAGTTCCGGAGTTACAGTGCCCCTGTCGAAACTTGGTTCCTTCTCTTCGGGGACCCGAGTAACTTCTTTTTTCTCATTTTCATGCATTGTCATCCACTTCTGAACTATGATCCGAATTTCAAAAAAGTCTCTAGCTCATCGGGAAGTTAGATTAAAATAAGTTACAATATTGCAACCGGAAAAACAAAAAAGCGAGTTAATAAAAACATAGTAATTATATAATAGAGATTCATTCAAACATTTGAATTATTATGATAATATTAAAAGACCAATTTATTTTGGATGTGCACCTGTCAATGAAGGGTATTGAAAATGTTGTATATTTTGTAAAAATGTTTAATTTTCTTCACAATCATTTACAAATCAACGTAAAGTATGCAAAGGATATAACATTATTAAAAGTGAGAAAATAGAGTTAATTAATCAAAGGGAGGGAAATTATTGTTTGAATGTAATATCTGCCCCCAAATTTTTTTATATGAATCCCGATATTCAAGAACAATATCAAAATATGTTCAGATTTAATTTTGCGTCATCCTTGTCCACATCCTGAGTGTAACTGTAGATTTAGGTTTTTAACGCATTCATTAGCTCACGGAAATGAGATTTATGGAATAGATATGACTATAAAGGAATTAAGTTTTGCAGATATGTTAAGTTTTCAATTATGGTTAAAGCATGAAGGAAATAAAACTTTTACATCCTACAAAAAACATACTGGAAGTGAAAGAAATGGCATTGTTGTTTATTCCTATTACAGTTGTCAATTTTCTAAAAATGAAACTTCAGAGACATAAAAAAGAAAAACTAATCGTAGAAATATCAAAGGTTCAGTACCACCAATTGAATGCCCTGAGTAGATACTTGTTTGTGAGAATGGTGAAGGGATCAGAGTAAAATATTTTTCAGAATAGAATCATAAATTGTATCCTTAAAATATTAAATTTCAACCAATTAAAAAACTTGTAGGGAATTTATTAAAGCTAACCTTCAATTGGTTATTGAGAAGTCTAAAGTTTTAGAATATGTACGTGGTAATAGGAAAATAATAAATGATCGAGGTAAATGTCTCACATTTAGGAAGCCTTTTTAACAAACAAAAACTTATCATACTATGTTAATTCCTTAAGGCTGTTTTCGGTCAATGTTAAAGGATAGGGATGAAACGGCAAAGACATTTGTGGGCAGGAAAAAGCTCCAATAATAATAAAAAATTTTATGGATATGAAGAAAATAATTGTTTTTTGAATTTTGATTTTTTGAAAAATTACACAGTTTTCAGCATTTTTGCAAAATGAAATTTGACTTTTCTATGTTAAAGTATAGAAGTTGGAAACGCAAAAAGACATTTTAACAGAAAAAAATTTTTTAGAGTAGAATTAAATAGTATATAAGAAAGCAAGCTTCCCTCTTTGGACTAGTGTAGCAAGAATTAAGTTTTGTTTTTCTTAATTAACTTTTTTTTAAATTTTAAGTTCATTCTGAATTATTTTTGGCGTAGTTAGGACTATCTCAAACAGATGGCACCACCATCGTTTGAAAAGCGAATTTATTCTTGGCTACGAATACTTATTTTTGGCGATATCTTTCTGAAATATAGTCGCCAGCTGAAATTATGGTAACTTGCAAATTGTGACACCTAGTGGACAATGGAAAAGGTTTATGATGTACCGAGATTTAACATCTCAAATCTGACGAACTTTCCGATTTAGGAAAGTTTTAAATATTTTCTGCATGTGTGCTTTAAAAAAAATCGTTTATAATTATACTGCTTAGATTTTTTTTGTCTGTTATTGAAGGAATGTCTGTAAGAATATTTAAATTCTGCGAAAGGACTTAACGAAGAATGAAAGTATATTTACTTTATACTTGATCGAAAGTTGTGAATTAACTCTAAAGAACACAAATTACTACTCCTTGCTCACAAATTAAAATTTTAATCTAATTATTGTAATGCAATTATTATTATTATATTATTATTTTCTTTTTAACTAACAAAAATTTTTTCCCCATCGATTTTATATTTGACGTAAAACTTTACCATAAACCATTGGAACAATTATTAACACAAAATATTGTTTTCTAATTTAATTAACAGAAATTTATTTTTTCAATTAATTATGTTCAGATTCTTAAGCCGCACCCCAAATTCTCAGCACATTTTTGTGAAAAAAAATAGTGTAAAATATATTATCGATATATGATATATTTACGGAATGAAAAGTGGCTGCGATACCCTAGTGGTCAAGGTAACGTACTCGTGGCTGGCGTGTCATGAGTTCGAGCCTGAGTTCTGTCGTGTAGGGGAGCGATGAACGTTAAATCTGAGAGCTCAAACGTCCTCTCATTGGTGTGGTAGTTAGGAGATGGGAGGTGCAAGCTCAGGTGTCGTCCTCGTCTCTTGACTATGATTCAAAGTTACGAGGTCCGTCAGCAAAAGCCCTCGTGTAGCTGATCAATATGACGTTTATATTCAATCACTAACTAAAGGAAATAAAAAAAATAATAAAAAAAGGTGAATTAATAAAAAGTGAATAATTAATTTACTTTACCAGCATTAAAAACTTTTTTCAGTCTTCGAATCTAAGCTGCACCATAATTTTTGTAGCCTAAGCATCGGGGAAAAAAGTGCGGCTTAGATTCGAATAAATATGGTAATATCGCGATTTTAAAGTCTCTCTATCTTTAAATTTTTGCCTTTTTTTCTATTAAAAAATACTGTCTGGCATTTCTGTCATTGAACATTTTCAATAACTTGATCAAGTTCTTGACTAAATTTTTAACATAATAGAAGTTGGGATTTTTCTTCGCGCACTACATTTTACACATATAAAATTTAGAATCATAATCAGTTAAGAGCAATTTATACCTTTTTTTCGGGGGAGGGGAGATATTGAATCTATCCACTAGAAAACTTAAGTCAATCTAATTATTACAAAGCTATTTTACCATAAATTATTGTTTAAAAACAATCTGTTACTCAGTATAATCACTATATGATAAATTACTTTGTTTAATTGCCGTTTTGTTAGCCACAATACCGTTTAGGCAAACGAAGAGTTTTGGAAAGGAATTATTCCAAAACTAGAAAAGTTTTATTTTAAATGTGTTCTTCCTGAAATTCTTGTTGGAAGAGCACCACGAAATATGCCTTTGAGGGAGCCGTTCTATGTAGAGGAATCTAGTAGAAGCAAAAAACAGAATATGATTGATATAGGTTAGGAAATGAAACCTATATATTATCGAATGATTATTTGATTAACGTCAAGCTTTGAAGCTTCACTGGGACTATCGCCGACCTTGTCATTTCGAACTTCGGTCAAGTGACGAAATCAGACCTGGAACCCCAATCTCCCAAAATTTCCTCCAACAGCAACATATAGTATCATCTACTTCAAACATCTGCTTTGAGGTTCAGCCTTCTTACATAGCGGATCTTCAGCAAGGACACCAGAATTCAAACCGACGATGCAACACCACGTCGATCACGAGTTCGTAACCATGAACTCTTGCCTACTGTGACCTCCTATATCTTCTCGAACAGGATACCGTAAAAACTGTCCGTGATATATATTTTTATAATTAAGTATATTACTTAGCCATTTTTATTTGGATTCCTACATAGAATGAAACTATTATTTTGTTACCAAATATGCCCAAAAATTAAACAATAATGCAATTTTCTTTGATTTAAATATAATGTTAACTTCCAAATTGAAAAATTGTTATTGCATATATTCATTAAATAAACATAAATTTCTTCGAAAAAATAAAAGCGATGTTTATATATTATATGCTTGATTAATTGTGCTTGATAATTAATTGCCAGCCTATTTTCTCTCCCTTATAATGATATTTTAATCATTCTCTAAAGTTACAAAAGTAATTTTAATTTCAAAATATCTTTCTTTCTTTCTTCTTTTTTTTTTTTTTGCTGAACATGAAATAATTTTGTAATGCTTATTTTCATTTACGTACCATTTCTTATAAAAATATTTTTTGAATTTGAAAAATATTTTACAAACATATGTAAAATAATGGTCAAAACTATAATTAACCAGTTTTTTAATGAAATAGCTGCATACTATCTTAGAAAAATATCAAAATTGATAACCTTTAACTTTTTTTAACATTTAAAACTGCTTTTTTAAAGAAAACTCTATTCAAAATTGTTTCCCTTAAACCTTTAATAATGTAATACAGGTGTAAGTGTATACCTAATTGGAAATTTCTGAAACATTTTTTTTTGTACATAAGAACTTTATTTTGTAATACTTTTAGAAACATTTATTATTCCATTATAAAAGAATATTAAATCGCTTTTCTTTATATGTAGTGCCTACTAGATTGTGAATATTCCATTGTTTACTGTACCGGGACCAACAAAACAAATTTATTCACGTTAATACATTGTTTTTGCACAACTAAATCGTTTTGTAATGGAAAATGAACTTTTTTTTTATTTGTGGATAAAAACACCTATAATCAAGGAGAGCGAACAACTAATTGACATTTTAAAAGACATTTGACGGTAAAATCTATATTAAATTAAGAACAGCTCCTAAAATTTAGATTGCAAAATACATAAGATTTTTTCCATAGTTAGAAACGAATAAAGCATTCATAACAAATTATCAGAATCCATGAGTCGAAAAAGTAAGAAAGCCATTTTAGATCTCTCTCATGGTCAAGATTCAACACTATTTTACTCCCCCCAAAAAAAAAGAACAAGTATTTCGTTTCACAGTCGTAAAGACTGTGGCCCTCTTCCCCCCTGCAGAGAAAGGGGAGGATTCTATTGAAGGAAGTGCGCTACACACACACACACACAGAGAATTTTTTTTTTTTTTGCCTTTTTCGAAATCAATCAAAAGCGGAGAGCAGAGTGCACGCGATCTTCTCTTTTCAAACAATTAAATCTCACCAGCAATGACATCCAATAATTCACAAAATAGCTGTAAATTTATGTTTCGAGATATCTCTCCGATTTTTTCGAAATTTCGCAATTGTCTATAATTCTGGAGATCTTCGTATAATAAGGACCATTATAAATTTATCATCTTCCATCCTCTCAAAAAGTGACACATTTGTTGAGTAATTCAGAGTACCACTGAGAATTGTACCTCTCGTGAAATAGGTTGCCAACCCCTGTTCTATTGTATAAAAGTAAAATTGTATCATACTGTTTGTTCATTAAAACGTGAAATTTAATTTTTCATTGATTTAAATCCACCTATTCTTCCTTTAAAAATCATTTATTCAGGAAAAATTAAACAGTTTCGTTCTGTACATCATTTATCTAGAGAATTGATCGACAAACTGTGTTCCACGAGTCCCAATAAAAAAAATGGGAAAGAAAAATTACAAATATGTATGCAAAATGGATTTATGTTCTCATGAAATTCGTTTAGCCACAATTATCTAAAGATGATCTCATAGATTAAAATTAGAAATTTTATTTATACATAATTTGAAAAACTTTTTTAACTTTTATTGTAATAATATAAATGAATTTTAAAACTTTATTTTATGCAGTAGATTGTGAATATACTATTGTTTGCTATCCCGAGTTCCACGAAGTAATTTTATACTAGATAGTACAATGTTTTGAAACCTTTTACATTTGTGAGGGAAAAAACACCTATAATGAAGAAGATAAAAAAATTTATCGACATATGAACAGATTCGATGCTAAAATTTAAATTTAAGCTAGAAGACCTTCATTTTAGGTTACCAATTCATGCCATATACGCAGAATTTCTCACACAGCTATGAACATTTTCATGCCATTCACAAAATGTATTTAGAAAGTGAAAAATATCTTTAACGCGATTGGCAACAAAAACAAAAACGAATTGAACACGGAATATGAAATGCTACTGCAGATAATTTCAAAAAGCTTATACGTCGATAGTTTGTGTAAAAAATTGTGAACACATATCTCAGTTACTAAGTATAATGCATGCGTAGGTGACATTTGGATCACAAATTTATATTATCAATGAGTAAATAACATTAAAATTACATCATAAAAGTTTTTAATAAAAAATAAAATATTTTTTTAAAATTGTCTTTACATATAATATCAAAAATATGTTTATCTATATACTTTAAATATTATTTTAAGATATATTCCCTTCAGCGAGGAAGGGGATTCCTCGAAAACATGTTACAGTTCTAGGGGTTCCAAGAGTTGAAAAAGTTTGACGATTGACCAATGTCCAGAAATGAGAAGTCTTTCATGGTCAAGATTCACTCTGCTGCATTAACCCCCTCCCCCGAAAAAGAAAAAAAAGAGCTAACAATTATTTTACCAGTTTTACGACTGTCACCCTCCCTAGCCCCCCCGTGTTCCCTTTCGCTGAAGGGGAGAATTTCATTGAAAAGGTTACCCGAGAGAGAAATTTATTGCCCATCTTGGGAATCCTGAGACAAATATATTTGTGCCAAAAATTTCGCAATAGCCAACGCCATCTAGATGTCATGTAAGGTGTTAAACTAATGGGCCGCCATCACCTTAAAGTCACTTTCCCAGCCTCATGAAAAAGATGCTGTTCCTGTCGATATAATTAACAAACTACAAAAAGAAACTTGTAATTATGTTCTTTTATATAAACCCCAAGGGCAAAATACAGTTTATGGACCAACTGGCTCAAAAATTTTACCCAATAATTCTCTTGCAATTGGCTTACAAACAGCGGGGCAAAAATAAATCATGATTAACTGTTTAAAAATAGTATATATTGACTCCACACACCAAACTAATGAGTATGGTTTCTATTTACTACATTTAATTGTACTATATGAACATGGAATAGGTTACCCAGTTGCTCCTTTTATTTCAAATATATTAGATACGGTAACAATGTATTGTTTATTTGACAGTTTGAAAGAAAGGGTGCCCCATTTAAATATCAATTGTATCATGACTGATGATTATAGAACAACTGGCCCTGCATTTAAAAAAGTATTTGGGGAAGGTGTTAAACATTTGCTTTACAAATGGCAAATTCATCACGCTCGGAAAAAAAACAATAAAATAATCTCGTATCTGGTTTTGAAATTAGAAATAAATTTATGTTTCTTTGGTAGTGATTTTAGAAGAAACAAATGCACTAAAGTTTAAACAAATTATGGAAAATTTTAGAGTTGCATTTGTAGATAAAGAGCCTGCCTTTATTAAATATTTTGATGATTATTATTATAATACAACAAATGTATGGAGTATGTCATATCGTTAATTTTCACATGCCTATACGGATACAAATATGTATTGTGAATCTTTTTACAATAAATTAAAAACCAGTTATTTTAAACGCAAATTTAATCGACGAGTGGTTACTTTAATCGATACATTGTTAAAAATAGAGAATGATACGTATTTATCTCATAAATACAGAATTATACCTGGCACTCCCACCAGTGTTTATCGTCCAGTATATTACAGACGTCACAACAATGGTTTAAGGATTCCTGATGGAAATATTTATGTCAAGTCGACAAATTCATCGTTAGTGAAATCGCATACAAACTTCAGTTCCGTAAGCACGTAACATACCACTAAACCAAAATGATCGCTTCAGTCTGGAGACTGTTACTGGCTTATATAGATGATACCGCTACAAGAGAAACAACTGGCCATTTAAGCCACTGATGGTGAACCTATGACCCGTGGGACAGACACTGACCCCCGCAAGCTTTTTAACTCACCCACGATTGTTAGGCAACCACTTGATTGTTTTCGCGGGTTTATTTAGATTTTCTGATTTGTGTGGATTATAGGGGGATAAATGGGAGAGGGGGAGGAAGAAATGCCTTAAGACCAAGATAAAATTGCAAATTTAAAATGTGGAAAATTGATGAAAATATTATAACATATGTGTTTTGCATTTTATAATTATTATTTTTTATTTTTGTCACTAACACTAAATTAGAAGCATTTAAGAAATAATCCTTTACAATTTCTGCATCAGTAAACGATTTTATATGATTACCAATAATATAACAAACTTAATAGAATGCCCTTGTTACCCCGTTGTGATATAACCACTGACAAAACACTTTGTAGCTGTTGCAAAGATTATTCAAGAAAGCCTATTTATCCTTTCTTGAGTGAGTGATGGAGTGAGTGTTGATTTTTTTTTTTTTTTTTTTTTTGGCGCAAGAGCCAAGTTTGGCTATCATGAATCGATACAGAACACTCACTCATTAGAGAATTTGATGAATTTTCTTCGCAAAGTGGTGCAAGGTGAGGAGATGGTGCAACTCGCCCGAACCGGATTTGGACCACAACATAATTTCTGAAAGAACAATGCTCCCGTTGAATGTGTAATACAGAGTGAGCTAGCAATCGCCTCGATCTTGGTAAACCTGCATTCAGGTAAGAGACCTCTTTGTATTTTTTTGTGATAAGAAGCATCCGAGTGGGAAATGTTTTGCTGCGAAGAAAATGTCCTTAAATAATAAAAAAAAAGAATATTGTTAAAAAAGGTGCATGTTTTACCTGTTTGAAAAAGGCTGGATATTTAAATAAACTTTGTAATTTAAAAAATAATATAAACTCTACTCAATATAATAATTCTCATTTTGAAATAATGTGTTCTAAATAAGAAAGGAAAATATTAGATTCGAGAATTCCCTCTCTTATTGTGGCAGAAGCGACGCGGTGATATTAAAAACTCTTTGTGTTATTGTCAGGCTACGTGTGGGGAAGAGAAGGGTCCGAACTCTTATTGACTCTGATGTCAGAGCAGTTACATAAGCGAAAGACTCGTAAATCAGTTGGCTGTACACCCCCTTAGAACAGAAACCGTTAGCCACGCGCTTTTCAGGGGGAATGAAGCAGACCCTGAACCACACCGAGTGTTTTCTGTTGAGATTAGCAACTTGCAGGAAAAGTACACGTGCAACTTCGAAGCGCTTTCCAAAAGAAAGATTTTTGGTTTAGTCCCTACGATCAGGGCCGGCGCTAGCAGTTTCGCCGCCCAGGGCAAAGAGGTAAAATGCCGCCCCCCCGTTTATAACAAGAATTAAATGATATAACCTAAACCTTTCCCATGTTTAATGGTAAAATAAAACGTGAGAAAAAAAAATTACTATCATACTAAAACAAATTATAGAACCACTAAATATTAAATTTTAATTACATATTAAAAATGCATTTAAAACGAGAGTTAAAAAACTTAAAAGTGTTTCTTTCTCACTTTTAATTCTGAGATTTTTTTAAAAATTTCTTTAAGATTAATTTCTTCAGTCAGTTCATGTTCAATGGCTATTGTTGTCAAGCCGTTTAGCCGATCCTCGGTATTAGTGGATCGTAAAAACTTTTTAAAATTAATCTTAATTTGGAGAAACTCTTTTCTCCACTTGCTACACTTATTGGGAGAGTAAGCAATATCCTTAAAACTATACCGAGATTTGGAGCAAAATCCAGGTTCGATCTGAATTTTAAAACCTCGATTGGATTTTTTTTTATTATTATTTATTTAGCAAAGCCAAAACCGCTACTATCTCGTCTGCCAGGTCCAGCGCGTTTATATCTGCTGAATTCCCATCAGTTAACACTGTTGCTAGATCTTTACGGTACTTTAATTAGTCATTTTGAAGAGAGTATATTTTAAATCACAAATGTTGTATAAAAATTGGAAATAGTTGCTGTGGGTACTGATCAAATCAAACCTGGATTCAAGTGCATTGATAGCTTTATCTAATGTGAAAAAATAAAACTCTGCCTTATATTTCAAAGTAGGATCGTCTATCGGATCACCTCGTACTTCATAGTCGAAATTAACATTCTTTCTTCGAACTCTATGGCACGTTAAATCTGTCGAGAGCTGAAACGTCCTCCCACTGGTGTGGTGTGGTAGTTAGGAGAGGGGGATGCCAGCTCAAGTGCCATCCACGTCACTTGACCATGGTTCAAAATTACGTGGTCCGCCACCAAAAGCCCTCGTGCAGCTGAACAGTGCGACGTTAATATTCACTTACTCACTCGAACTCTATGACGTGACTTGGAGAGCTCAAAATTAACCAGTATGTCAGTTTCTTTGGCGAATTCTCAAGCACCGCAAAGCATTTCATTAAAGGCTGTGTCCGATCTAAGATCCTTGATAAAATCTTTACAACTTTTCAGGAGCTCAATAGCAGATAGTAAATCATAGTCTTTTATCTGCAAGAGCTTACTTATAGGATTGATAAAATTTAAGATTTTGTACCAAATTACAATGCAGCATAAGAGCTTAAATCAGGGGTACTCAATTTTTGTTACCGCCGGGCTGCAGAGACATGATAGGTATTTCACGCGGGCTGCATACACATGACAGTTATTTCATGCGGGCTGCAACATACGGATAATGGAAAAGACACACTATAAGACAAAGCAACTTTGACAAAATTTGTAAAACTAATTTTTGGCTTTTATGTTAATACTATATTAACTTTTCTATCAAACACGTACACACAAACATTTATTTTTATGACTTTTTTATAGTTATGAGATAGTTTCTATTTCCTTTTATCAATCTCTTACTTACATTCTACTATTAAAAAAACAGATTACAAAATCGATACATTTAATTGCTTGATTAAAAGAATTCCTTGCTTAATTTTTAGCACATCGTTCTCTAACATTGAATTTCTTAGTGCAATGGGCTATGACCGAGCCACTCAGAAAAGACCGGCGGGCCACAGGTTGAGTACCACTGGCTTAAATTGTTTAACACACCTTAATTGTTCAGAAGCCTTTATAGAGTTGTCAATCTCCGAATTATTACAAACAGCAAGTAAAGCATCGTATATCCCTCCTACTTGATACTTTAGTGGTTTTAATGCATTTATTCGGCTTTCCCAGCGATTTTGTTTGAAGTCACGTATCTACTTTATAAATTGTGTTCATCATATTTTTATTTCTGTGAAGTACATTTTGCTTTCCCTTTAATTAAATAGTTTTATACTACGAACAAGCAAAAAAATAGTACCTATACTCTTTCACATTAATTATTGTTCTGTGTAACAATAAAACTTTAATTAAATCCTTTTTCTGAAGCTTTTTATTTCTGTCAATTTTGACATCCTTTTGTTGTCTTTTTTAAAGATTTTAAATATTGCTATAAATTGGAACCTATTATTATACTAGATTTTTTTTCTTAAATATACATACTAACGCTTTTAAACCTTTTCACAGTCACGAAAAATACATTTTAAAGGATTTTTGAGAAATATAATAGTAAAATGAAATGGTAAATAGAAACTATTGCAAACAATAAACCACCGACTTTTTAATTTTTAGTGCACCATTGTTCTACGGAACACTGATTAAGAGCCTCTCGTTTATGTCTTGGATGAGTGATTATGTTCTGAAACTTTTTTGATACATTGAAATAGGAATTCCAAGTATTTTATATTTGTATTCATTGCAATTAAACGATTGAGATTTAAAGCTTTTATGTATTAATCACAAATAAAACATATTTTAATAAGATTGAAACTTAATTTTAAAAATGCTTTGGAAGTTATTTAGGCTTAAAGTCATTGTTGTTTGCTTATTACGGCTGCTAATTCTATGTTATTTTGATATCACTATATATTCAAATTAATTATCTATTTAATATAATTATCTTTTGAAATTTAAAATTCACGCCTGAAATTTTGCAATTTATCTAAAGGATGATTTGCATTAAATATTTGTATTTTTTTTTGGTTTAAAATCTTAGTTTTTTAAATATTTTCTTAAAATTTTTTCATATTAAACTGTAGATATTTTATTACCTCAATTTTTAAATTTTTTGAAATATGCACATTTTGAGGAACTTTATTAGTAGCATACAGAATATTTTCAATATTTTAAAGATATTATACATTTTTTATGTATTTTTATAATTAATTATACATATAATATAAGTGGAATCATCAGCTACTGGAATCTCTAGCAAAGCACGCAGTCATCGCGCGCAGGCGCAGCTAATCAAAACCAAAACTTTGACTATTGAGAAAAGAGCGGAGAAAGACTGAGGTGCGCGGGCAGGCGTTCCCGTCGTCACATCATGAAAATCTAATTGTAGAATAGCTACCTTTATTTTAATTAATTTTCGTTAAGTTTAAAATAAATCTGAAGAAAGACAAATGTCTTGGACCCCTTGTTGTCTCCCACAAATTATGGGGGCTCGGCCGGGATCGATAAAATTTCGATTTTGATCAAAGTTTGGAACGTGAACAAAAGAAGCGTCCGTGGAGGAGACGCGCCTCCATTTTTTGGAAACTTGGCTCAACCTGTGTAGAGGTTGAATTTTTCATTCGAACCCTGAATATTCCGCCTGTGTAGAGGTTGGAACTATTGATTTAACACCTGCGAAGAGGTGTCCTATTAATAATTTCAAGAATTATTTTTCGTCTAACAATATAACCTGTGTAGAGGTTGAATTTTTCATTCGAACCCAGTGTGAATATTCCGCCTGTGTAGAGGCCGGAACTATTGATTTATCTGTTCAAGAACTATTTTTCGTCTAACGATATAACCTGTGAAGAGGTTGTGAGATTTGTGTAATCAACGTTTTTCTTCAATTAATGGATACATCGTACGTGCGAGCAACAAGGGAGCTAGAAAAAAAAGGTAGGATCTTTCCATATTTTTTCTAAAATGTATAAAAACGCTCTTAAAGAGGATCTCATAAGAGTTGTTGAGGATCTAGACGGTACTGTGGAGAGTACGGACACCATAGCTAAACTAAAGACTAAAATTGAGAAGAGTAGTACATTTGAGAGTGATGCAGATTTCGTTAAAACATTAATTAAAAACTGTATAGATGAGAGGGTATCGCGAAACGAAAGAGAGGCAACTTTAGAAAAACAGAAAATTGAGCTCGCAAAACTACAGTTAGCACAGTTAGAAAAAGAAGTCGAACTGCAAACGGCTAAAAATAAAGCATTAAGTTTAAATCCTGCAGCTAAAGTCGAAGAGAAACAGTTCGAAACAAACATAGAAAATATGATCAAAAGCATTGAAACTTTATCTCTTCCTGTTCCCACCAGATCTGAAAATTTTAATCTGTTCTTCCAATCATTACAACGCGCATTTTTAACCAAGAAAATAAATGAAGAATATAAATCTGAAATTTTAATAAATCTTCTGGGCGAAAGAGTTCATAATGTCTTATTGTATATTAAAAAGGAGGAATTAAATGACTATGAAAAACTAAAATCTATAGTACTCAGAGAATTCCAAGTAACCCCTCGCGGTGTTTAAACTCATTTAAAAATGCTGTAAAATCATCAGGCGAGACATACATCCAATTTGCTGCAAGATTGACGGCAAACTTCCAATATTATTGTTCGTTAAGAAAAGTTAATTCCTTTGAATCTCTATGTGATCTTTTAATTTCTGATAAATTATTTGAAACTTTAAATAAGGAAACCGCCACTCATATTGGCATTCGAGAAGCGGAAGATCGGTTTAGGCCTATTGATTTAGCTAAAGAGTGCGATATTTATATTTCATCTAGAAGCGGATCACGTAAGGAAACTCCTATTGCTTGTGGATATACTGAAGACCCCTTTAAAAAAAATAGACCACGAAACTATAAACCAAAGATTAAAGATAACTATCCCCAAAATCTTGAAAGACAAAATAAAAATTGCTATATATATGCGGTGATTCATCTCATTACGCAAGAGATTGTGAGAAGCGTTTTAAGCCTAAAGAATCTCACATCCATAATAGAAAAAACGCGAATAGTTTGAAAGTCAAGAACGAAAAACAAAAAAGCGATGAGTTCGCACAGTTCCAATACGTAAATATTTTTGTGGAAAATCAGCCCGTAACAGCCTTGATTGATTCAGGTTGCCAGATCCCAGTTCTAAATTCCTCACTAATTAGAGTGAACAAACCTTCTGAAGAAATAATAACATTAAGCTTATGTTTTGGCGAACAGCGTATGGTAGAAGTTCAACCCATAAATATTTCTCTTACTCAGCACTCTCCCAGTTTAAGTGTTCGAACGGCAATATCACCGACCTTGACCGAAGAATTTATTATACATCCCAGTGTATATACTGAAATAAAGAAACTAAGCCACGCAAAGAGCGATGTTTTATTGAATGAAAGTGAATCCTCTTTAGGTGCTTTTTCTTTTTTATCTGTTGCAAATGTGATAGAAAACTAGTTATGATTTGTCACATGTTAAAAACTTTAATATTAGAAATGATTTGAGTTCTCTAATTAAGAATTATAAACCTAATAAAATTAAGAGTACTAAGTTAAAAATGAATATTATAGTAAAAGATGATATTCCTGTGTGTCAGAGAGCCAGACGTTTATCTTGTTCTGAGAAATTACAGGTAAACGATCAAATTGATGATTGGTTACAACAAGGTATTATAAAAGAGAGTGTTTCCGATTATTGTTCACCTATAGTATTGTGTAAGAAAAAGGATGGTAATTTAAGAATCTGTATTGATTACCGCAAAATTAATTCTAAAACTGAGAAAGATCGGTATCCTTTACCCTTAATAGAAGAAGTTCTAGATCAGTTGCAGTCGGGAAATTTCTTCTCAACTATTGACTTAAAAAACGGATTCTTTCACGTTGAGATGGAAGAAAACAGTAAAAAATTTACTTCATTCGTCACACATAATGGGCAGTATGAGTTTAACAAAGTTCCATTTGGTCTTTGTAATAGTCCGAGTGTTTTTCAAAGATTTATCAATCACGTTTTCAGAGACCTTCTTAAAGAGGGAATTGTCATAATCTACATGTGGATGATATTATTATCCCTTCTTCAGATGAACTTGACGGGTTAAGCCGTTTAACCAGGGTGTTAAAAACTGCATCGGAATATGGATTAGAATTAAATTTTAAAAAAATGTAACTTCCTCAAGTCAAAGATTGAATTTTTAGGACACATAATTGAAAAGGGTACAATTAAACCTTCTTTAGACAAAACCAAAGCAGTTCAGAATTTTCCAGAACCTAAAAACGTGAAACAGGTCCAAAGTTTCCGTGGACTGTCGGGTTACTTTCGAAAGTTTATCCAAAATTATTCCATAATAGCCAAACCTCTCAGTGATTTACTACGGGATAATGCTGTGTTTCATTTCGGACCCGAACAGCAATTAGCATTTCAAACTTTACGGCAAAAACTTTCTGAAAATTCGGTGCTTCATATTTTCAAACAAGGTGCAAAACTTGAATTGCATACTGATGCTAGTAAATTTGGTTATGGTGCGATTCTGTTACAACAATCAGACGACAATAAACACTTCCCCCCGTACACTATTTTAGCAAGAAAACCACTCCCCAGGAAGAAAAATATTCAAGTTATGAACTTGAAGTTTTGGCTGTAATCGAATCTCTTAAGAAATTTAGGAACTATCTCCTTGGCAACAAATTTAAAATTTTAACTGATTGTTCGGCATTCCAAAAAACTATGAGTAGAAAACAATTAACTCCTAAAATTGCTAGATGGGCCTTATTTTTAGAAGACTTTAATTATGAAATTATTTATCGTCCAGGCAAACAAATGGGACATGTAGATTGTTTAAGCCGTTATCCTGTAATGACCATAACATATGATGAAATAACCACTAAACTTGCAAATTGTCAGCGAAATGACGAGTACATTAATTCATTGAAAACCCTTTTAGAAAATAAGCAAATTAATGATTTTGTTGTTAAAAATGATGTCCTATATAAAATTGAAAATAATAATGATGTTTTGGTAGTACCTCAACAGATTCAAACAGAAATTGTTAAAAATATTCATTGTAAAGGACATCTTGGTATTAATAAAACTGAAAGCATGGTAAAACAAAGTTTTTATTTTCCTAATGTTAGAAAATGTGTTGAAAATGTTATTAATAATTGTATTGAATGCATTCTTGTAAACAAAAAACGAGGGAAAGGTGAAGGGTTGTTAAATCCTATGCCTAAGGAAAATATCCCTCTTAGCACTTACCATATTGACTTTTTAGGTCCTTTGCCATCTACAAATAAAAACTATAACCACATCCTTTCAATAATAGATGCATTCACTAAATTCGTATGGTTATATCCCGTAAAGTCTACCTCTTCCCGTGATGCTCTAGACAAACTTAAGCAGCAAGAGATTACATTTGGCAATCCTCACCGTAAGATAAAGGTGCTGCATTTACCTCAAAAGAATTTCGAGAGCACTGTGAGAACATCAAACATCTAAGCATAACAACTGGAATACCCCGAGGGAACGGACAAATTGAACGGATCCATAGTTCTCTGATCCCAATCTTGTCCAAGCTATCCATTGACGACGCATCAAAAGGGTACAAGTTTGTTCCAGCCGTACAGAGAACACTCAATTCAACGATTTCACGAAGCCCTCGGATGACGCCGTTTCAACTCTTGACCGGAGTAAAGATGAGGACCAAACAAGATATAGAAATTCTAAAACTATTGGAAGAGGAAATCGTGGAGACATTCACCGAAAATCGTGAAAAAATTCGGGAGGAAGCCAAGCGAAACATTCTGAAGATGCAAGAGGAAAACTGTCGAAATTTTAATAAGAAACGGAAAAAGGCGTACCAGTATGAGATCGGAGATATCGTCGCCATCCAACGGACACAGTTTGGAACTGGCTTGAAACTGAGGCCAAAGTTCTTTGGTCCCTATGAAGTCGTAAAAGTAAAACCTAAAGATCGATACGATGTCAGAAAAATTGGACTGCATGAAGGACCCAATACTACATCCACAGCAGCAGACCACATGAAGATGTGGGGAGAAACTGTCTAGTTCAGCAAAATTATGCTATGTTAAATCTTTGTGTATTTGTTGTATAGTCCTTGTCTGTTCCGTCTTTTTTGTATGTTTCAGATTCTCCTCTGGTCTCCATGAACAAGAAAAAAGGAATAAGTACCGCTGCGGACAGCGTACAGTCAGGCTGGCCGTTGTGGAATCGTCACCTACTGGAATCTCTAGCAAAGCACGCAGTCATCGCGCGCAGGCGCAGCTAATCAAAACCAAAACTTTGACTATTGAGAAAAGAGCGGAGAAAGACTGAGGTGCGCGAGCAGGCGTTCCCGTCGTCACATCATGAAAATCTAATTGTAGAATAGCTACCTTTATTTTAATTAATTTTCGTTAAGTTTAAAATAAATCTGAAGAAAGACAAATGTCTTGGACCCCTTGTTGTCCCCCACATATATATGGGAAAAATGACTACAACCTAAGGATGATAAATGATTTATTTAACAAGATGAGAAAGATCTAGATTATTATATTGAACAGCAAAGGAGAACGTCTTTCTCCTACGTCTAAAGCTTAGCGTCACTAACGTCCGTCTACATATTTTCCTGTGTCTCGTTCGTCTAAATTGATACTGACCATTGTGAGTAACAAAACTAGTAAATTTACGGCTCCTTTCATTTACCGCGACATGGAAAAATCCATTTTTTAGATCTAGAGTAGTAAATATTTTAGCATTTTGAAGACAATCTAAAATATCGTCAATTAAAGGAAGAGGATAGTTATCTTTAATAAGTTTGCGATTTAAGCGTCTATAATCAATGCAAACTCTTGATTTCCCGTCTTTTTTCTTTACTACCACAACTTGACTAGCGTAAGGGGATGAACACGGCTCAACAATTCCATTTTTAACCCATTCATCAACTTGAGCGTCCACTATATCTCGTTCAGCAAATGGCAAACGTCGGGGCTTATGAAATATCGGTTCGTCGTCGGTGAGAGCGATGTCAAGCTCAATGTTTACAGTTTTTGTTTTTTTAGGCGAGTATGTCGATAGCAGTTGTTCGACTTCAGCTCGATTATGTTGAGAAACATTTGGACCGATATCAAATGTGGGTGAACCGTCAGAAATCGTCATAATAAAATTTTCATTTGCATTATCAGAGGGCCTTAAAATTTGTGCAAATTTTACGCCTGTAGGCGATACATTTAGATGTGCTTTTTAATTACGTCACAACCGATTATAAGGTCATAATTTGTACAAGAATTTGGTACAACAGAAATAGTAACAGGAAAAATTTGATCATCGATAGTAATTTCAGAATCAAAAAGTTCCTATCACATTAATTCGCGAAAAACCAAAACCTGTTAATAATGTGTTGGTTTGTTTCAGTGGCGGTGCATCTATATTTATGTAAGTAGAATTTCTTAATAGTGTTAAATTGCTGCCTGTGTCTACTAACCCGTTAAGTTTACGCCCAAAAAATTGTTACGTCTTTACACATATTAATAGGAGAAGGCAATTCATGCACAGCATTTACACCAGAAGGTGGTGTAGAAGTGTTATTTAAATTAGCTCGTCGGCATTCAAATGATTTGTGACCATAAAGATTACATGAGAGGCATCTGGGGCCACGTGAATGATTAGGACAAGATTTTGATAGATGACCTATATCATTACAATTAAAACAACGTTGGGGATTTCTAGCTGCGTCGGAAGCGTTAAATTTTGTGGGTTTTCTTTGGAAGCTTTGTTGTTTAAAATCGCGTCCTCGGCTTTCATATGAATGACGAAAATTCGGTGAATTAGAGTTATGCATTCCCATGTTTTTAATGACAGTTTCATAGGTACGTAATTTCTGCTTAAATTCGGAAAATGAGGTTGCACCATAGAGGATTATTTTATCTGAACGAGGCCCATCAATTCCATTAATTACGTACTGGATAATTGATGCTTCGTCAATTTTTGAATCACATCTATTTGCTAATTCACGCATGGAATTAAAATATTGCATTAAAGTCTCGGTTTTATATATTTTTCTTTTTTCTAATTCGCGATGAATTTCAATGGAGGTTACTGAATCCGAAAATTCTTCAATTAAAGCTTTCTTGAATGACTCGTATGTATTTAAATTTCTTTGTGAAAAAAAGAAATGATTTAGCAGTTCCACATACTAGACGTTTCGCGAAAATTAATTTTTGAGAAGAACTGATAGCTGGGAATAATTCAAAATTTTCTTCAACATCGCGAAAGAAACTATTTACAGAATAAAAATCTTCCCCGGTAAATTTTCTACTAGTCGCCGAAATATCACGCAATAAAGTCCAAAACTGGGTATTCATCTCTGTAAGGGAAGCTTCGTTTGAATAGGGAGGAAAAGTATTTTGTGTAAAAAGAGATGAAACGTTTTGATGTATCGGCATGAAAGAATGATCTTGAACGCTGGGCAGGGGAGAATTGCTGACTGGATGTTCCTGAAACGCGGAGTGCTGGTCTGTCCTTTCCGATGAAAAATTCCTGTCTAACGTGTTTCGTTTTTGAAACGTGTATTTTGAAACTACGTTTTCGCCTACAGAAAAGGATGCCTCCGAATTATTTAATGTTAGTTGGAATTCATCTAAGTTCGTCAAAGCTTTAAATATACTATTGCATAAATTTTGTTCATTTGTTTCTACGTCTAAATGCAATAAATTAGCGACTGAGATAAAATCAGGCAATGAGAATTCGGTTAAAATTTTTCTTTGTGTTCTTCAACTTTAAACTGTAGGGAATATAGAAAAATTTCTTATTTTATTTCGCGAAGAACGGTCAAATTCGGTGAATCCTAATATAGAATTTAATGTTTTTACAGCACGAGTTGTACCACATTTCAAAACGAATTAGCAATTATAGGAATATCGCCTAATTTAATTTTTTACAGGACATCTTAATATACAAAATTAATCACTTTGAAAATTTAGACGGTGCAAGGTTGTAATCAAAATTTCCCTATCACACTCTGAGTTAAAACTACTAAATACAGTTATTTTAAAGCCAAAATAAACAAACAAAAAAAATACGTTTAATTAAATTTTGCCTACCTGGGGTTGGGGAGCAGTCCGTACAATAAATCCAAAACCAGTTGAGGCACTAAGTGAATCCAAGAAAAAGAAATTCCAACAGCAACACGTTTTTACGCTTTTTGCAATGTAGCGTCCACTGAAGAAAAATATTAACGCGTCTTAAAAATTTTCTCTCGTCTAGAGGAAATTTTCCTTAATATGCAAGAGAAAGGCCGGGCCCCCAAAATATGGGAAAAATGACTACAACCTAAGGATGATAAATGATTTATTTAACAAGATGAGAAAGATCTAGATTATTATATTGAACAGCAAAGGAGAACGTCTTTCTCCTACGTCTAAAGCTTAGCGTCACTGACGTCCGTCTACATATTTTCCCGTGTCTCGTTTTAGTCGGGCATTCCTGACGGGGTGTGACGTCAGTGTGGACTGCTGCACCCTAAGTACAGGGGGAGAGATTGTTCATTGCACATATCCAACCCTACATATATATATAATTAACTATACATATAATATATAACTATACACATAATTATACACGTGATTAATTATGTACGTAATACATATAATTAATTCCTCACATAATTAATTATTAGACTGCATTAAATATTCTTTCAAATTGTCCGTGTAAAACAGAGGTTCAAAACTTTTTTGTCTCATAGACCCCTTGCCATTTTTTTCGGTTTGGGGAAGACCCCTGCTTCATTAATATTGAATTTTTGCAAATTTATCAACTTAAATGTCTTTTTGATAGCTAGTACTACTACTAGTACTTTAAAAGAATTCAATTTATAGCTAATGAAGTATAGAGTTAAAGTTCAAAAAGCATATGTTAATTAATCAAGTTAAAAGTTAATTAATATAGAAAATAACTGTTAAATAAAATAACCAAACAACACACAATTGATTTTAATGAGAGGGATGAATCTGGAGCTGCAATAACAAATTTTGAACATTTAGTATCAATCTTGTCAGGTGTAACCATAAATCTCCTCTGTTAGTAGTTGCCAATTTCTTTTTTTTTTTTGTTTTGGAGATTTGCAACTGCGCTGAAACTCCTTCTTATTAGGAAAAGTAATTAAAAACTTCCTCATGATATTCCATAATTCGGGACAAATAACAGGTTTACCTTTTTAAAGCCAAAATTGCTGGCATCCGTTTCTAAACTTTAAAATCTTCATTGGTGCATATCACTATCAGTTTCTGTTGTCATGTGACATTTTTTTTAATATGAACATATAAATTCATTGCCTGCTGTGGTATAACCATAGTCAAAGCATTCTCAAACCTGGTTTCAAAATCTGAAGAAAAGGCAGTTAAATGTTGAGCGTAAGTTAAAACGTGCTGACAGAATGTCTGGATTAATTTGAGAAAATTCTGGGGACCTCCAATATTATACTTCTTTAGTTTAACTCTGGAAAGAAACGCTGAAATGAGGTTCTTGTTTAAAAAAAAAATTATGCTGTCACTTTGTACGGTCAAATTAACCTCATTAAATTTAGTAAATAAATCTGCTAAACAAGTAAACTTTGGTTTCCACTTAATTAAATTATCTTTTAAAATTAAAATCATAATGTAGTTTAATGAGAGTTAATATCACTTACTATACTCATTGATCCCCAATTTTTTTTTTTTTTTTTTGCTGACGTGAACCCCTTGGTGGCTATCATAGACCCCTGGGGGTCTATATTGACCACTTTTGGGATGACTGGTGTAAAAAATCTTAATTAAAAAGGTATCGTGCAAATTCCTCTTAAAAGGGCAATAACATGCAAGAAAAAAATATTGTTGAAGTTTTTAAAATTTAATCTTACAAAATAATGGCTTTTTCTTAACAGTCTTAGAATAGATTAGAAAAATTATATGTTTTTTTCACATGTTACATTCAATAAAAAGAAGAAAAAAAGAGTTTATATAAGTAAAATTAACTTTTTTCCCTTTGAAAATTCTTTTAACAGTTTGAAGCAATATGAATTAAATATTTAGTGATTATAGACTAGTTCATTTATTACTAAACAAAATTATCACAATATATTACGATTACAAAACAAAATCATCATAATAAATATAACTACGTTGTATTTCAATTTCGAGCTTTTGCTTTTAGGATCCTTTATGTATGGTAAATAATTAATGAATGTACTCAAAAGCTCATTAATGTTTTGCATTTTAAATGACCTACTATCGTCCTTTATAAGCAACTAAAGAAGCTATTTTTATACAAGAGGTAAATAATATTTTTTCATTTGAATAACAATGTCCATCGAAAATGTTTTAAGACAATTACGGTACATTTTCAAGCTACGAAAGCACACATACTTAAAAATGTTAATCAACATGAAAATATTCTACGAAACTGATGACATTTATATTTATGTATATTAAACAAGAAAGTAATAAATAAAATTGAAAAAATCACAAATGCAGCAAAATATTTTTTTCTTTTCACTTTATCTTATACAAAGATTAAAACTCCTGGGCATTAAACCTTAAAAATCTAAAAGAGAATTTGAAAATGAAAATATTGTTACCTTTTTTGTTGCCCGACTTTGTTTTGTCTGCATAAGCACAGGAAGCTAAAAGAATTAGTTAGGAAGTCAAATTGACACAAGATTCCCTCAGTTTTCTTCGAAAAAGGGTCTTTTTCTCAGGGTCATTCTGCCCCTTTCTTTCCATTCATAAAACTTGACCGTGCTTTTCATCACTTTTGTTCAGACTAATCTCTGCCAAAATCTCTTTCAATAGTACCCGAATTCACGCATACAAAGCAGAAAAGTTGTACGAAATTAGTTGAAAGAAAAGGAACCGGATGCCGAAATTCTTCTTTGTCGCCTCCTCCCCCTTCCCCGATGGGCCGGGTTGGGAAATATGGCTTTAAATACCAATGAATACTCGTTAAAAAATTTAAAAAGACTCTAGGACTCCATAGAAAAAACGTGAATATTTTGCATACATATTTTTAATTTTTTTCTTCGAATTTTTATTTGGACTTTTAGAACCCCTGGGTAATCTTGGTTTATTTTCTTCTTAAACTAGTTAATTTTACAGCCAATTTGCCGCCTCCTAAGGTTGCCGCCCCGGGCAGGGGCCCGGCTTGCCCACCCCTAGCGCCGATTAACTGCCTGCTAAGATTAACGATCAAAGTATTTTGAAAGAGCTAGGGGGAGTAGATACATTTAACTGAATCTTCTTGTGAAGGAGTGGAAATGGATAGTTTAATAGGGGCCGATGTTATGGGAAAACTGTTGAAAGGAACTGTAGTCATCTTACATTCTGGCTTAAAAGCTGTTGAAAGTAAATTGGGCTGGACGGTATGTGGAAAACAAAAATTCTGATGAAAGGATAAACTTACAACAGCATTGTCAATGCACGTCCGAAATATTCCCTTGAAAAATCTATGGGAGATAGAAATCTTATGAATAACTGACCTCACAGGAATTATTAAAGAAAGAGAAAACTTGTCTGATTTAAGGGGGGAAATGAAAATTCTCCCCGAAGGGAGATATTAAGTAGAGCTTCAACGGAAAAGTAATTAAAAGAATTTATGTGATAATAAGGTATTAACTTGGAAAATTCTTGAAAAAATGATTATCAAATTAAAATGTGGCAATTTTTTTTGACGATGCCTGAAATAGAATTAAATAATAAGTGTCGTTATTTACCCCATAGGCCAGTAATAAAATTAAATAGCCAGACACAACAAAAGTTCTCATAATTATCTTTCGATGAATGTCTGCATAAAGGGATCAATTTGCTAGAAATTGATCCCGAAATATTATTCCCAATATTCTTGATAGTTTTAAAATTTTTTCAATCGGAATTAGTGCCGATGTAGAAAAGACATTTTTAATGCTATCTATTGCACCTAAGGACAAGGATTTCCTTAGATTTTTTTCCCCGGGTTCGGAAGGACAAGAAATTTATAGGCATTGTCGAGTTGTGTTTGGGGTTTGTTCTAGTCCAGGAGGGGTGAACCTTTATGGTCCAAAGTGCCCTTTTTTCTAAAGAAATATTAAATGATGTACACACGTGCCGTCAAATAATTTTGGCTTGTGATTATTGGGTAAATAACAAAACTAAATACTAACAACACAAAACTCTTCATTTACTACAGAAAAATACATTTAGCGTATTTTATAGTACTAAAGGTTTTAGTTAAACGTGTAATTCAAATTATATAAAGTAACATTATTGTGCTTTCTGCTGTTGCAGATTAGATGACAAATAAATTATATTAGGATTGGCTAAGATGTTACTTTTAGTATAATACATGCTGAATTGGAGTCATTTGCCAAATGGTTTCTAAGCGAGTCTTTAATGCAGTGCTTCTCAAACTCTGGCGACCCACTTTTCAATCATAATTTTTATCACGCCCCCCTTATACAATGATAATGAATTGAATGCAATAATAATGCACTTTGACGCTAAAGCTACAGTGCGATCTTAATTTTAAACAGTACAAATTAAAAAGATAAGTATATTAAATTTATATATGTTACTCTTAAGTAATACGTATTTTATTTTTCTTTCCCAAATTTTCAAATTGGAACAGATTGCAAAATGCGGTGGCTACTTTGAAGACAAAATATAGATCTCAGCCAAATATAGAAAAAGTACTCGGAGTGTCAATTTCGAATCGTAAACCTTCCTTTGAAAAACTTTCCTCTGCAAGACAAGCCCATGGAAGTCACTAATACTTATTAAACTTGCTCTTAATTTAGTATTAATCAATTAGTTATAAAATACCTTGTGCAGCAATGATACATTTAAAGTACACACTGAAGTCCCCGCTCTTCGCATGAATTCATTTTTTAAACATTCTTGATATAACAACTGAATTGTCAGGAGAGTAAAGCCAAATGCATGGCAATGTTTACGATAACGTAAACTGATTATTTAAAATAAAGGCTCATATTATAATTAGTTTTAACCGAACTGTAATTTTAAGCCTCACAGAATTAACATTTAGAATTAATGTTAAATAATTAAAAATATTATATAAAATTACGATGAAGAATAATTGTGTTATTTTCAATATTTAAAGCGAGAAGACTTCAAAATGTCTTATCTCGGGAGCAGGCACAGACTCGATACTATCGTTAATGGTCCCGCGGGATGATTGAGACACCCCAATCCTTTTTTTATAGTTATTTTTATTGTACACGATACAAATCGTGATTCCAGTGAATAATTTAATTAAGAGACCTACTTTCAAGGACATTTCATTTTTTCTTTGGTAACAAATAAACAGTTTTGCCAGAAATAACGATTTCGTGATCTGTGTGCCTCGCGCGTCCACTTCCGGGTTAAAAGTGTATTCAATATAATAATATGGATGTTACTGCTAAAAATTGTGTAAAACGTTTTTGATTATGCTTTATATCTTTGAGAATACTCATAACAATAAATCTTGGCCAAGTAGTCCTTCAGAGTGTGCTCTCTGTGGTTTTCCAAATATCATAAGACTCTTCTACATGAAAAAAAAACGCAACAGAGAAATACATTATTTACAACTTCTCTAAATGAGAAACAAACACATAAGAGAGGGGTCATAACTAACTGTACCAATAACTTAGAAGGTCAAACAGATGATCAGCAAATTCTTCTGCTGCCTACAGCTATAATGTACAGTATTTCAAATATAATAACAGTGATGAATTTTTTATCTTCTTAAATGTTTTCGATTCTGGGTCTGAGATTTGTTTTTTTCTCTGAAAGAGTAGTATTTTAGGTTTAAAAAGAAAACTTAATAAAAATCTCTCACCATAGGATTACAGCTGTTGACTCCTGCGTGCTCCACCTGCCATCTGTATGGTATATTCGGAGAAGCTGAAGGATTTTCGGAATTACTGACGTGGGTAATAACGGCTTTACATCGAAACCCACAATAACTTATGTTACTTTTTGTTTTTATTAAAATTTTAGTTGAAAGACTTGGTCCGTCAAATTATTTAAACTCGTGACACTCACGAACAATGTTCGGTCTTGTACGCCCGTGATTCACGAACTTAAGCGATATGGATATTTTTAAATTATAAACAAAGCTAAAACTTCCTTAAATGGAAGTATTACTAGAATTGTAACCTTAATGGACAACATGTCCGAACATGTTGACATAACCGAGATGGAGGTCAAACACAAAAAAATTGACCAACTCCATTGGAAATTTGAAGAATTGAAAGTTACTTTTAGGATTAGAAACCGCAAAACCAACAGAAGAAGCGGAATTCGAAGAAGGTTTATACAAATGTGAAACACGTCTGGACGATTTGGAGGTAAGAGTTAAAAAATTGATTAATTCTATTCATGTATTAATGACTGTGAATGCAATTGAAAAAAACAAATACGAAAACGGAAATTTTGCTCAACAAAAATTCCACCCATAATACTTCTCACCTTCTCGGGAAAATATGAACAATTTAGTAACTTTAATTCCCAATTTGATGATTTAATTACAACAAACGAACAATAGACTCAGTCACAGAAATTGTATTATTTTAATTCCTGTCTATCAAATGAAGTTAAAGAATTTGCCTCCACTTTCGATGCATTTTCTTCATTGTATGAAGCACTCGAACCCCGATATGATAACAAAAGATTGATTGTCGATATTCATGCGCAACAAATATTAAATTTGAAGAAGATAGAACGTGAGAATCCGAAAGAGATTCGTGAAATGATTGATTGCACTAAAAAAACTTACGGGCTCTAAAATTACTAAACTATGAACAAAATAATTTATTTAACGTATTTTTACTAAATATTATGCTAAAGAAATTGGATAATGAATCACGAAAAAATTTCGAACTGAGTTTAAAAGCAAAAGATGTTCCCACATTTGATGAATTTATTGCATTTTTATTACAACGTGAAACCATTCTTTTATCCGTAGATAAAAATTGTATTCTCGAAACAAAAACAGTAATAAGAAAACCTAACTTATCCTTTAAAACAAAAAACCAATCTTTTAATAAATTAATCTGTTGAAAATAAGACTTGCATAGTTTGTAAAGAAAAAACTTCACATCCTGTATTTCCATGCAAAAATTTTCTAGAATTGAACCCGCAAAACGATTAGATCTAGTCCGTCTGCATAAGTTATGATAACTGTTAGCGCAAAAACCACAAAAGGATGCAAAGTACTTCGACGTATACGTGCCCATGTAGCAATAAACATTCTCGCTCCCTCTGTAATGTGGCAACAGGTGACCGAAGAAAGGGGGTTATTCCCCACACTGAACTTCCAGTACTAACAAACCCGGGGGACCGGGAATCGGATGTAATAAATTCTTTCACACAGAACACAGTTTTGAGTAACACGACTGTTCGACATAAAAAGAACATGTTAATATTGATTGGTAGGGTTTTCTTACGAAATAATGAAGGCCGAAAACTAAAATGCCCCATCATTTTTGACTCAGCGTCAAACATTAATATTATATCTAGAAAAATGTGTGATTTTCTTGGCATTACAATAGAAAAAATAAATTCCTCAATTTCAGAAATCAATTCATTGAAACAAAATTTAAAGGGAAAAACTAATACTTTAATTTCCTTTAAAAGCGATACTTATAGAGAAAATGTAGAATTTTTTTGGGACTGAAAAAATTACCGGGTTGACACCAAGTGTTACGTTAGATGTTTCGGAAATAAAATTTCCTGAATTTTTAGAATTATCAGACCTCTATTTTTACGAAGCTAAGGAAAGTCACGCTTTACTGAATGCGGATATTTTCTTTATAATAATTAAAGCTAACGTTTATAAAGTAAACAAAGAATTGTTGTTCAGAAAAACTGAATTTGGATGAATTGCTGGTGTATGACTCCAGGAAAGCAAAACTAATAACTTTTCATGTTACCTTCTTAAAGATAATGATTCCATTGAGAATACATTAAAGCGGTGCTTCTCAAACTTTCAGTACTGGCGACCCCCAATTTTCAATCATAATTTTTATCGCGCCCCCTTATACAATAATAATGTACAGAATGCAATACTAATGAACTTTTTGACTCTAAAACTGCAATACGATCTTAATTATAAACCGTACATCTTCACAAGATAAGTGTTAAATTTTGTATATATATGTTACTTTTAAGTAATATATATTTTAAGTAAATTTTACTTTTAAGTAATACGATAATTATATTATGCTATTTTTCTTTCTCTAATTTTTAAATTAGAACAGATTGCAAAATGATATTTAATTAAAGATTCATTCCCTTTATCATCCATTTCTATAGGAACAAATATCATTAGAAAAATAGTCTAGTCTATGTTGATCTCTATCATATTCATCACATCTGGCAAAAATTCTGGCGAACGTTTGCGTGCTACTCAAAACATGTAAAAAAGCTGTACCTGGTACAATTCCATTCAGTTTTGGTCGAGTCGATACTTGTATAGCTACCGAATCTGTCTTGAATGTACATTTTATAATTTACGCATTAGTTGTAAATCACGGTATTAAGTATTTACAGCAGTAGATTAAAACAAAATCATAGATATATTTTTAAGTCGTGGAGGACATTCGATGATAATAAGTATGAAAAAGTACACAGAAGAGCATGGTTCCGAAAATTAAATCAAGGATATATTCTAAAGAATACTTAAATTTTGGATTTACTATTACTATAACAGAAAAGCCCTGGGTAAAACTTACATGTGTACTTACTATGTGTTTAAACTTGCAAATCTGAAGAACAACATGCGGAAGTTGTTTTTAAAACCATACAAAATCATTTAGTCATGTTGAAATGGAATTTTAAAAAGTATTTTTTCTTGCTGAGGACAACTTGATAGCAAGTTACGAGTGGGTTAGGGATTCATTTCACAATACTTCAGAAGGGCTCTCAACTGCCGAAGAAGAAATCTTCATAGATTTCACATCCAATGGCATAGTTAAAAGGCAACTTTGAAATAAAAAGTCCTTTGAATTTTGGGCAGAGGTGGATGATGAATTTTCTACACTGAAAACAAAAGCATTTCATATACTATTACCATTTTCAACATCCTACCTTTGTGAAACCGGATTTTCTGCTGTGGCTATAAATCTCAGCTAAATATAGAAAAGAACTCAGAGTGTCAATTTCTAATATATAAACCTTCCTTTGAAAAACTTCTCTCTGCAAGACAAGGCCATGGAAGTCACTAATAATTATTAAACTTTTTCTTATACTGTCTGAAGTACCCACTCTTCACACGAGTTTATTTTTTTAAAAAAAATAATACATTATTCTGGATATAAAAACTTAATTGTAAGGAGAGTAAAACCAAGTACATGACAATGTATACAAAAATGTAAAATGATTTTTTGAAATAAATGCTCATATTATAAAAAGTTTTGAACGAACTGTAATTTTAAGCCTCGCAGAATTAGCATTTAGAATTAATGTTAAATAATGAAGAAGAAATGTAAAATTCCTATAAAGAATAATTGTGTTATTTTTATTATTTAAAGCGAGCAAACTTCAAAATGTTTTAGCCCGGGATCAAGTGTGCACTCGATCTAACGTTAATGTTCCCGCGGAGTGACTCACCCCAGTCCTTTTTTTTAATTATTTAATTATTTTTTAAATTTTTATAATTATTTTCACGATATACAATAAAAATCACGATTTCAGTGAATAATTTTACTATGAGAAAATATACTTACCTATTTCAAGTACTTTTCAATTTGTCTTCGAAAATTTGAGAAGAAATCCAGTAAAACTGAACTATATTGTTTCAAATGTGAGTGATTTTAATAAAGGACACAAATCACAGACACTTTTCGCTAACATTCAATTCCATGTATTCATTATAAAAATATGGATATTAGTTCTAAAAGAGAATATTGTTCAACGTTTTTCATTATGCATTATATGTTTCAGAATACTCATAAAAATAAATCTTGGCTAAATATTTCTTCAAAGTGCTCAATATGTTTATCCATATATCATAAAACTCTTTCACATGGAAAAAGGCGAAACAGAGATATATTATTTACAACTTCCCTAAAAAAGAGACGGAGATAACCATACCAGTAAGTTCGAAGGTCAGCTAAAGTAATATTTTAGGTTAAAAGAAACGTAATAAAAAAACTTTTCATCGTGGGTTTACAGCAAAGTAAACAAAATATATTTTTAATTTGGTTATAGGATCAAAGATAGCTAATGAGCGTTTGAAGTAGAATCTTTTATTTTGGATGAAAAATGTTATGCTGTAATGTTATATGCTTAATTCCAGTAAATTAATTTTTTAACCTTTTATTTTCGACATGCTCGCGGGTTATCGCGCCCCACAGTTTGAGAAACACTGCATTAAAGCTGTTTTTTGAGCTCGAATCCCTTGGTATAAAAGATGACCCTTTCTATCGGAAAGATGACCAAGCTATGAATATTTTTAAAAAAACTGCACAATATAATAATAATCGGTATGTGGTTGAATTACCTTTTCGTAAACTTTGGAACGAATTGTCGAATAACTTTTCTGTGGCAAAACAACGTTTTCAGAATTTATGGCGAAGGTTACGAAGGGATGAAACACTTTACACTCAATACAAGGAAACGATTGAAGATTATTTGAATCAAGGAATGATGGAAATGATCAAAGATACTGAAACTAATGTACACAAATCAATGTATTACTTACCACACCAAGTGATAAAAAAGGAGGTTCATGTTACTACTTCTACTCGTATTGTGTTTGATGCAGCTTCACACCAAGCTAAGGAACTATCACTGAACAATTGCTTGTAGCCTGGACCTAATTTGAATCCTAATCTTCTAGATGCTGTAATTAATTTCAGGCTAAACCGAGTTGCAATATCATCGGATATTTGTCAGGTTTTTCTTCAAATTTGTTTGGAGGATAAACATAAAGACTGTGCGGTTTTTATGGACAGATAGTAATCCACGTATTGTGGGAAAACTCACTTTGCAAGTTTATAGATTTAACAGGGTGATATTTGGAGTTAATTCTGGTCCACTTCTACTAGCAGCAACAATCAAATATCACATTGAGAAATATAACGAAATTCATCCCATAACTGTACAACATTTAGATTCTTTCATGTATGTGGATGATTGGATTACGGGACAGGATCCTCGAGAAGAAGCTCTTTTCATGTTTCGCCACGTTAAGAACATTATGAAAGAATCAGGAATGGAGATGAGAAAATGGATCGGCAATGATACCGCTTTAAGGGCTCAGTGGGGGGCAGAAGGTTTCGACACATATCCTATGGATACATTCATCAGCTTGGGAACAAACAAAACAAAAGTGTTAGGATGGCTTGGCAAACTCTGGATGACTGCCTAACGTTGGATACTAAAGGTTTGCTAGAATTCGTTTCGACAAACGAAAATACTAAAAGATTTCTGTTACAAACAATAGGGAAGATATTTGATCCCCTGGGATTGCTCTCACCTTTTACTATAAGAATAAAATGTCTCATGCAGGAACTTTGGATAAAAAAATAACTTGGGATGAAATTTTACCCCCAAAGTTAAAGAAAAAGTGGTTGATCTGGTGTATAGAACTGCCCCTATTAGATCACCTTAGAATTCCAAGGTTAGTTCTTGATTCAACGATTGGTGAGATAAGTGATCTCATTGAAATTAACATATTCTGCGATGTCTCTAAACTCGCCTATGGAGCAGTAGTTTACGTGAAAGTAAGAAAACAAAATGAAGTGCTCGTAAATCTCATCACTTCAAAAACGAGGGTGGCACCCCTGAAAGCAGTTACTTTGCCTCGACTTGAGCTCCTGAGAGCTTCAGCAGCAGCTCGATTGAGTTCAAGGGTGCAAGAAATCATCTGCAAGAAAAAGGAGTGCAAAGTGTTCCACTGGACAGACTCCAAAATAGTCCTTTTCTGGGTTAAAGGCTCTTCTAAAAGATGGAAACAATTCGTAGCTTAATCGAGAAATGAAAGCTTTGTCTAAATTAGTAAGAGATAGAGAAGAGTCTTTATTTGCGTTTTTCACGGAAGACATTGCATGGTCATTTATTCCCGTTAGAAGTCCAAACTGGGGAGGTCTATGGGAGGCTAATATAAAATCTTTAAAATATCATTTTAAACGTGTTGCAGGAAACTCAAAATTTAGTTATGAAGAATTATTGACTTTAACAACGCAAATTGAAGCAATTTTGGACTCTAAACCATTTATACCACTTTCATCCAACGTAGATGATTTGGGGTTTTTAACTCCAGCTCACATACTTTTTAATCGGGAGACCGATCCCAGCTACAGTGAGACCGTCTCTGATGTAATGCGAATCAAATAGTTTAAATGAATAACTAAATCAGTTCAAACGATCTGGAAAAGGTGGAGCCTTTCATATTTAAATAGTCTGCAACAACGAAAGAAATGGATTGTTAATAAAGAAAATCTCAAATTGGGAGATATGGTTTTAATTAGAGAAAAAAATCTTCCTCTTTGTAAATGGTTATTGGGACGCGTTGCTAAAATATACATGGGATTAGAGTTGTAGACATTAAAACTAGTAAAGGTATTTATAAAAGGTCTATCAATAGACTGAGTATACTGCCTATTGAAAATTAAATGTGTATGGTTATCTATGATATTATTAACAAGGAATTTATTGTTAGAATTTATGGTATTTCTCGTATCATGTATCAAATTACTTACTATATATTACAATTTTCTTTGTATTATGTATCTCATTATTTGAGAATTAAACCAATTCTCTGCTGAAATTTGATGTTTAAATTCAATTGTATATTCACTTAATATTTAGTTGTATTAATTCATGTTTAAAATTTATTACTTATTGTATGTTAAGATACAAACTGTTAAGTTCTTGCTTGTGGAGATAGCAAGACCGGGAGGGATGTTGACTCCTGCGTAATGACGCCTGCGTGCACCACCTGCCATCCGTATGGTATATTCGGAGAAGCTGAAGGATTTTCGGAATTACTGACGTGGGTAATAACTGCTTTACACACGTCGAAACCCACAATAACTTATGTTACTTTTTTGTTTTTATTAAAATTTTAGTCGAAAGACTTGGTCCGTCAAATTATTTAAATTCGTGACACTCACGAACAACAACAAATCAAATAAAAGTAGACTTATATCAGAGTGCATTTTTTATTATGTCTGAAAGTATTTTCTTTTAATTTGTTCTAGTGAATTAATTTTTTTAAATCTTTTATTTTTGATATGCTCGCGCCCCCTAGGGGGCGCACCTCCCAGTTTGAGAAACACTGCTTGAATGTTATTCATCTCTAAAAATAATGACTCGTAGAATAGGTAAATGAAAATATGGTTAAAATAGCATTAAAGCCTGTTTCTTCAAACAGGTAAACGTGTCTGGAATCGAATTTAATGTTTCCAAAATTTCGCTACTGGCATTTTTACTTTCATTGTTTGTTAATCTTTCTGTTTCAATCAATTCTAACTTTTTTCTTGTTTCAATAAATTTTTGAATCCATATTGAGATAGAAAACAATAAGTTTCATTTCAAATTCTTTTATTTCCATCTTCGAATTGGGGCAAGTTCAGTTTATCAAATGATGTCACATCAAGGTATAAAATAAACTTGTGCGTTTCTTTGTGTGTGTGATAATTCTTTGCACTGAGAAAATCTCACTGAAAATTCCTTAGTTGAAGAATCAATCGCGGTTGATCGTTTTGATTGGTGACGTGCTCAAACTATTGTGCCGCGTGCCAATGGTTCGCCATCCCTGTTCTAGTCCATATCTATTGAACATATGCTTAATACATCTTTTGAAAAATTGTCCTACTAAATTTAAAGAAATTGCTCAGAAAATGAAACGATCCTTTTATGTAGACAATCTTGTATGTGGAGTTTATTACACTGAATTGGAACGCTTCATTAAACAAGCAGAATGTTCTATGAATAAAGGAATTTTTAATTTGCGTGATTTTGAAAGCAATGTTGATTGTGAACATGTTGACAAGCGTTCAGGAGATGCCTCAGTTTTAAGATAATATAGAATTTAGATAATGAGGTTCTGAAACGTTGTATGTATGTACAATAGAACCGTTAACCTGTGAAGTGAGAATAACTAAGAGATTAATTTTATCAGTTGTGCAAGAGATTTTTGATCCCATTGGCTTGTTAACACCCACAACATTACTTCCTAAACTACTATTGCAGAATTTATGGAAATTGAAAGTTTCTTGGGACCATGAATTCCCTCCCAATTGCAAAAAAGAATTTTTTTCATGTTTTAAAGATACTTCTGTTTTGAAAAATTTTAATATTCCTCGCCATCTTAAAGTGAATATTTCTTCTGAATTACATGTTTTTGTGGATGTGGCATGTGTTGAATTCACAGGGTTACAACAAGAAGGTTCAAGAAATAATCACACCAGGGATTATTCTATAGCTATTTTAATACGTTCGTTGCGATATCATTTCACGAGAGCAGCATTGTACATATACATACAAAGTCCCGCGCAGTAGCAGTGGCGTAACGGAGGACATTTGGGCCGCCTGCAAAGTCAGGTTTTGGACTCCCACGCTGAATTTTACAAAGTGTAGGCACTTGCATCAGTCAGGCTTTGGTCCCCTTATAACCCTGGGCCCCCCGCGATGCGGGGGTGGCGGGGGTGTACGTTACTTCACTGCGCAGTAGTATATCGAAAAAAAGGATTTCTCCGTTAATTTTACAGTTAACACAAAGCAAAGGTTCTAATAATAAAATAGTCCAAACCTGCAAAAGGCTCTTCTTCGTTGACTTCACACAAGCATTGCGTCATAGAGATAGTTCGTTGCGCGGTGGCCTTCAACAGCATGTGTCTTTGTTCGATCAATAATAGTTATATTATTTTTAGAAAAAATTATGTCATTCCTTTAAGGACAAGTTGCAGATATCATAAAAAATTACAATTCCAATATATTAATTTTTATTAGTCCAAAACTTATCTAAACTATTTTACAAAATTGTAGTTTTACTTTAAAATTGTTAGTTAAATTTAACTCTTGGATTAATTATTAAACTTAAAATATGTTTGCCAGAGTTCTTTCAATTGTCTCTATAGCGAACAGACTTCACTATATTTCTCGAAGACTTTCGTACCACAGTATTGCTCTCTGCTCACTAAATGTTTCAATTGGAACTTGAAATTATTGGTTAATATTGCTTCTGTTTATTTTAGGTGATGCATTTATTTGACTGTCTCCAGAATCCTTTGGAATTCTAGAAATTTCAGTAGTATGACTGTTATAGAGATCTTCTACAGTTCTTGACCAACGTGGATTATCATTCTCAGTGTTATCTTGTCGAATGTGAAATTTGTTTCTCCTGAAAAAAACCTCCATCCTCTCCGTTTATTTTATATGAGCGAGGTTGAGGACCTACTTGAATTATAGTTCCTTGCTTCCAAGGATCTTTCATTTAATGTTTAAACCATACTTTAGCATTTTGCGGTAGTACAGGTAACACTGTTGCATGCTTGTTAGCATACTTGTTTTGAATTATCTGCCTTTTCCTCAAAGCTTCTCTTGCTCTTTCAACATCAAATGTAGGTTTTAATTGGCCTGGGTGTGATGGCAGGAATGTTCTTAGCTTTCTTTCCATTAAAAGTTTAGCTGGTGATGGCATGTCCTTTGCTGGTTGTATCCTGTAGTCAAGCAATAAAACATACAAATCTTTTCCCTCTTCTGCAGCTTTAGTAAGAGAATTTTTTACTCTTTGCACTGCTCTTTCTATTTGTCCATTTGCTCTAGGAACATGAGGCGGTGTAACATGATGTTTAATTTCCCATTCTCGGAAGAAATTCATCATCAAATTTGAGTTATAGGGTGGTCCACCATCACTCCCAAGTTCTTCTGGTATTCCATGTGTTGTATAAATGGATTTCATGATTGTAATGACAGATTGTGCTGTTGTACTGTTAAGTGGTTTCAGTTCAACATACTTGGACAAATAATCTATTATTCAGAAAAGTTCTTTGCCTTTTAAACAAAGGAAATCACATGCAACTTTTTGCCAAGATCTACTTGGGATTTCTGGATTGATAAGAATTTCCTTCTGGTTTTCTCTTTGATATTTCTGGCAGATTTTGCATTTGGACACATATTCCTCAACATCCCTATTCAAGTTAGGCCAGTAAAAATATTCCCTGGCTTTGATTTTACTGGAAACTATACCTTTGTGTGACACATGCAGTAGCTTCAATATTTCTTTTCTGTATTTTACTGGTACCACTAGTCGCTGTTCTCTGCAAATAATTCCTTCTTTTGTGGAATATAATTCTTCTTTGCAATGGCAATAAGGTTGTGCAGCTATTTTTGCTTTATTTTTCTGTGGCTAAACATTATTAATGTGAAACAACACATCTTGCATTTCAGGATCACCTGCTGTTATACTTGCTATTTCCTCCCGCTTAGTTGGTGAAGCTTGTGTTAACTGATTTATTCTCACAGTTGTCTCCTGGCCTAGAACTTCATCAAGATTATCAGTGGTAGATTGTGCTCTTGATAGGGCATCTGCTATTACTAGGTTCTTTCCTGGAATATATTCCAGCTGAATATTAGATTTATTGAGTCGAAGTAACATACGTTGAAGACGAGGAGATAATGTATCTTATAGTTTTTTTACTAAGGCCCAGTATTTGCTTATGATCTGTCTGGACCGTGACAATTCTTGCATAAGTATAGTAGTTGAAATACTCCAACCCATATATCACAGCCATTAGCTCCTTTTCAATTTGAGCATAACATTGTTGTGTCTGTGTTAATGATACAGATCCATAGTTGGCCTTCCTGCAGAAACACACAGCTCCCAGTCCATTTTTGCTAGCGTCAACAGCAACAGTTACTGCCTTGTTTCCATTAAAATATTTCAAAAAGGGAGATTTCATTATGGCTTGTTTTACCAGCTCAAAATCCCTCTCTGTGTTTGTATCCCAGATCCACACAGAATCTTTTTTTAAGAAGCTGCCTTAGATTATGCGTTACATTTGAAAGGTGTGGTGTAAATTTTGCTAGATAAGTTACCCCATGCCGAGAAATCTTTACAAATCTTCTTTGGAGTTAGGTGTTGCAAACTCTTCAATGGCTCTAATTTTCTTGGAATCTGGTTTAATTCCTTCATCGGACAAAACATGACTTAGATAGTTAACTGAAGTTTGTGGTAGCTGCGTTTTCAACACATTAAATTTTAAATTGGCTTTTCTAGCTTTCAAGAGTGTTCGACGTAATAATCTGCAATGTTCTTCCACGGTAGATGAACCCAGTGCAATATCACCAAAGCAAGGATTTATATCTTCATCTCCTTCATAAATTTCAACCATTGCCTTTTGAAATTCTTCAGGAGCAGAATTCAGACCAAATGGCAATACTAAAAATCTGTATTGCCTCCCAAGGTGTACAAAATGTGGTTAGATATAAAGATTCTTCATCTAATGGTAACTGCCAAAAACCATTTTTTGCATCTAAAATAGTAAGCACTTTACCACCTTACAGATTTGTAATTAGTGCATCTGCAGTAGGAATTGGGTAATGAGGTCTTTAACCCTCTAACCGGATAGCACGGAAAATTCCGTCAGTGTAAAGATGCTTCGAAAATGCACTGCACGGATTTTTCTGCCTTCAAGTAACGTTTTCAAAAGCGGATTAGCCGCACTTTTCTGAAATCCTTTCCCCTATTAAAGGTATAACATCTTGAAAGATAATTGAGGACGGTGGAAGCAACACAGCAGGACACTGAGGGGAAGTTTTATGGCTCGCAGGAAACCCCGTGTTTTGACCCTGAGGCAATCGTAAAAAATCGGGGGGAAATTTCTTTAGACCCCAGGAAGTGTTTGTTTGTTAGCTTGTATTTTAAAAGTTTTGAAAAGTCCCAACGCATTAGTAAAATATGTTACAATTCCCTTTTGGGTTAATATTAATTTGAAACTGTAACAAGTTGGGGCGTGTCAGGGCAATCTGCTATTTTATATAGTTAGACAAATTATCTTTTTATAAGTATATTCTTTCGCTTCATTTTTCTTACCTTAATCAATGCTTTCAATTTTTGAAACATGATTATTTCATTATAAGATGCCAAAAAAATTAATAAAACACCAAACCTTTTCAAATTTCCAACCACTAAAAATGAATAAATTTAAACTTCATCAAATAATTTGAAACATTTTCTTTCACTTTGATAAAAATAATAACGAAAAAAAAACTAATTAAGATCTATTAGTTTTTTTTAGATTTCAAAGCCCAAGTGTTCAGGGAAGTTTACGTACAGTGTGCCTAGTTATATATTGTTAAAATACACCGAATTATATTTCAATTTTAAGTGCTTTAACTTCAGTTTACATCAAAGACAACATGAATGAAGATTTTCCCACATTTTTTTATAACTTGAATGTTTGAATAAATGGTAATCAAAAATATACGAAAACATTTACAGTAGACATTTATGCATATAAATAAACATAAAAATCAATTTTAAATTCGAGCTATTCAAAAACAATCGAATTATTGTTCAAAAATATCTATTTATACAAAATACCTCAACATTTATCTTTTTCAAAGGCTAACTGAATAAGCAATTAAAATCTGGATTTTTTTTTAAATCTCGACCGTATAAAGCTAGAAATTTTATGTTAGAAATTCCATTTGAAATTTCGAAAAAAAATGCATCGTGCAGTTAAAAATTATTTACCATAAGTTTTAGCAATTGTTTGAGTATAATAAAAATTTCAAATTTTATTATATAGCTTCTTTGGTATCTTTTAATATATTTCGAAGATTTCATACAATTCAGTTGAAAACTGCATGCTAAGAGCAAAAAATATACTAAAAAAATTGATGAATAAACAATTACAATAAATTCTTACATAGAGAAGCAAAACTGAGAAGCTAAACCGTAGGAATGAAAAATTTTGAGTATATCTGAAGTAGTTTTCGAAATATTTATTTTAAAGTTCAGAAAATTTGTGTGCGTTATGTTATACTTAATATTAATCAAATGGTTAAAATAATATGTTAATATTAGTCATATAATCGTTTGATGACACATTCATATACTAATAAAAATTATCAAGGTCATTGATGCGAATGTCAAGAATTTTATGTAATTTTAAATTCAGACATTAAGATATTGATGTAGAAAATATAAAACGACCATCTAAAATACATGAAAAACGCAGTCTGCTATAAAATGACCTTGACAAACAAAAAAAATCCGGCATTTTCACTTACTATGGCAGAGCCGGCTTAGTCAGGGGCGATCTGGAAAAACAGAGATAGAACCGAGGTTTTGATGGATGCCGCTGTAGCTTTTAAAGTTCCCAGGAAAAATTATATATATATAAATTACAAATGCAAAAATAAATCTTGTAATTTTCCATACATTTTTATAACAAAGAATTGTGAAATTGGCTTCCAATACATTGTTGTGTTTGACAATATGTAAGGTAACCAACCCTACTTTAGATAGATTTGTACTACTTTTTCGTAACCGTATTCCTTTTTAAAATAATTAGTGCAGCCGAAATACACCTTTTGCACCCTTAAAAATTTATGTATACTATAACGGTTAATTTTAATTTATTCAACTTGTGAAATGTTCATAATTTACCATTTCCGTCTAAACAGTTTACACGAAAAAAAAGTTTGGACTCCCTCATTCATTAGGGATTTATATAAGATTCTAACATTAAATTTTATTTTTCACCGAATAGGATCGAGTGGTAGTGTATAGTGCTTCCACACCACAGGTCTGGGGTTCTATTAACGGGCTGCGCAAGGTCGACTCTGCCTTTCATTCCCGCTACATTGGGTCGATAAATGAGTACCAAGCTTGCTTCGAGTCTTAAACACTGAAGGTCTCTCTTCAGACAGACCACCAAATCGGGACATCTGTTCATGCACCTCAACGTCCAATGGTCACGTGTATTATGATGGGCACAGTAGTTCCTGGCCCTCATGGATTGCTGTGCCACTGAGATAAGTCTTATGTTTGAGGATTACCTCACTTTGGGGATAACCCTTAGGTAAACATGTATTTCCACTCATTTGCAATTAAACATTTTTCTTTCAATTACGTTTATTTCAGAAGGAAGTTTGATTTTTCAAATGTATTTGCTTAATAACATGTATATTTGTGTGTATTATATTAAAAATTTGATCAATCCAAAATTACATGTTTTTAGCTCCTCTAAAAGCTTTTAGGATTTTACAACTGATCTTACAATCCATATACGCTTTATAGTAGTATATTTAAAAATGATAAAGACATTTTTACGACTGTGTGAGCTGTTATGCCTCGTTTATAAATATAAAAAATTGCATTCAGCTACAGTTTTTAAAATGTACTGAAATAAGTGGAGGAATAGGATACTTACATATTATGAATATTTTTGACTGCAGTAAGAGTAGATATAAAATGCCGGTTCTGGGACAAGTGGAGCGTGGAGCCTCCATAGACTTAACATGGGGCCGGTTCTGGGACAAGTGGAGCGTGGAGCGCGGCTGACGCCTGGGGGCAGAAGAGATAAGGAAAGGGTGACAATGGGGGGTCTCCTTACCTGAAAAACATTCTGCGCATGCGTTATGAAAATTTGAAATGTTGGGAATTCATTGAATAGACTGTTTATTTTTCAATTAATAATTTTTAAAATAAGATTTCAATAATATTTTCTATTTTACTTTAGTGCAACAATAATGACAAAAAAATAAACATTTTTTATGAGAAGATGAATCATTCCAATCCT
>BMAU01000530.1:0-144166 GCA_019973935.1 Trichonephila clavipes | reverse complement strand
ACTAGTTACTTATATTTGTTCAATGTATATCTTTGTTTATAAAAATTACGTGTCACAGTGTTTGTCCGCGATGAACTCCAAAACTACTCAACCGATTTTAAAACAATTTTGTATATTGTGCGTCATTTCGTCCAACTTAAAATATAGGATACTTTTTATTTCAATTAAAGACGTCATAATTTTTTTATTGCCGGAAATGTGAAGAATCCGGGAAAATTTCTAAAATGTTGCAATGCATGTGTGTCTGCTGAAGCGGATTTTGTTGACCAAAATGCACGAAAAGTGAATGCCTGACGTATTTCGGGGCGTTAAATCCTAATTTCGAATCTGTTTCCAATTATACCCGGAATGTTGCCGGATAGTGTCGGTCAACCGTATTTCAGACACCGTGGCAGGAGATTACCGTAAAATCCTTAGAGCTCGAACGCTTGGTCCCAGACGTATTTCAAAATGGGCAATCCGAATCTTGCATGCTATCTGAGAAATTACCGTAACTTTGCCGGATAATTCGGGACGACCGTCTATTATGCGAACCATGGCAGATGCTTATCCTAAAGGTTTTAGGGCGAAAAAATGGCGTTCCTGGTGTATTTCGGGATGGTGAACAAGAATCAGAAATCAAATTTTAGAAATTATCTTAACTTTGCTGGGTAATACCGGACGACTTTCTATAACACGAACCGTGGCAGGAGCTTACCCTAAAAGTCTTAGAGCGGAAAAAGGGTATTTCTGATGTACTGCAGGACTGCAAACGAGAATCTGAAATCGAATTTTAGAAATTTCTACAACTTTGCCGGATGAGACCATATTTTAGACACACCTGGTCAGGGACTTACCTCAAAAGCCTTGGAACGCGAAAACTCGGTTCCTGACATCTCCAAACGGGCAATCTAAATCTGATATCCAATTTGAGAAATTCCCATAACTTTGCCGGATAATTCCGACCGACCATATTTTACGTAGACCGTGACAGGGGCTTACCTTAACAGTCTAGGTGCGTGGAAAGTGCCTATCTGGTGTACTTCGAGGTGGTGGACGAAAATCCGAAATCGAATTTTAGAAGTTCCCGAAATTTTACCGGATTATGCTGGACGACCCAAATGCCCCTCTTCCAGAAACTGAACTCGCAATGAAAAAAGTCTCCAGTTGCGTATAGGGGCGGAAAACGAGAATCTGATATTTCAGAAATTCCCGTAACTTTGCAGGATATTACCGGAATTAGGTGAAAAGACTTTGCATTCAAGTCCCACGTCCGGATTTTCATTCCCTCTAGCGAATGAACTTGCTCGCGCTGGCGCATCATCAAAAGTCAATCCCGTGTGCGTTTTGGAGTGTAGAGTGAGAATCTGAAATTGAATTTTAGGAGTTTGGATAACTTTGCCGGATGACCATAATATTCGCGGCTAACTTGCAGACGCAGGGATGCAAAACGTGAGTCCTGATCCAAAAATTCCCATCCAATTCAAGAAATGCCCATAGCTCTATCAAACAACGCCAGATTATCACAATGCGAAACAAGGCTAGATCTGTATTTTACGTGAACCATGGCAGAGGCTTACCTTAAAATTCTTGGGGGGTGTGAAAAGTAATTATCTGGTGTTTTTCTGGGTGGGGTGCAAAAATCTGAAATAAAATTTTAGAAATTCCCGTAATTTTGATGGACAATGCCGGACAACCGTGAAGTCCCCTTCAGAGACTGAACTTGCAGGGCTAGGGGCACCGAAATTGGTCACCGGGAGCATCTCGGGGTGGGAAACGAGAATCTGGATTCGGATTTCAGAAACTCCCCTAACATAGCTGGATATGATATTGCCGGAATGAGGTCGAATGGCTTTGTATTTAAGTCCCGCGTCCGGACTTTCATTTCCTATAACAACTAAACTTGCAGGCACAGCCTTGCAAAAATACGATTGCAATAGGAAATTGCATTGGCAGTTGCATTTTCAGGCGTTGTTGTCATTTTGTTAGATTGCGGACAAACTGCACATTCCGCATTCAAGCTGCCATTAGACATTCAAAAGAAATCAAGAGCAATGTCTACCATTAAAAAAAGCGGATTGGCTACGGTATTGCAAAGGAGTTCGATCATAATCAGATGATTTTGCCATTTCCCATAAATATTAACTCGAGGCATTTCATAGAGTTTTGCAAGATATAGCACAAAAGATATTCGAGATATTTCATAGAGCACAAAAAATATTCGGTGGTGCTGTCCTTCTACTGTGTGGTGGTTTGTCCTCTTGCACTACTTTTACTCACGAGATTAATCCATGATTAAAACAATTGCTTTTAAGGCGAAGCATCGTAACACTTCGATTGATCATAAACACACGAGTACAATTGTAAGTCGATCAATCGGAGCAAGTATTAACTTCGGAGTAACCAACTGCTGGATATTGGAAACGGTGTAGAACTACATCCCAAAACATAATGTATCAAATAGCCAGACAATTTCTGTACTATTGTTCACAGACAAAAAAGGAACTTTGATTGAGAGTGTCTACCAGGATACACTGTATAATTATCTAGATAATAGTTGGCTTGGTAATCCTGTTACTTAATCAGAAAAAATGCTGATGTTAAAGAAATTAACTTCCAGATATAGAGTTATTTCCAGGTGATCAAATGCCTTTTAAATCAATCGACACTATTGGTGATTAAAAGAAAACCGCAAATTTTCCAACTGAGTTCTTGAATTCTTTCGATACATCAGGAATGTCACCACACAATCTTCGGTTGAAGATTGGTTGACTGGTTATTCTGCTGTGTAACTTAAATCCACCTAGATTATGCAAAGGTACATGTTTATACTTTAACAGAATTACCGCGTGCGCGCGTGGGAAACTTCTTGAAGCAAACATTTTCACTGTAAAGGTTACATGAGAAATCTCGTCCTATTGCCCCGTGTTCCACTGATATCGTCCGAATCTCCAATACTATTCAAAAGGCTTCAATTCCCAATTCCTTTGGTTTTCGCGATGACCATAAATAAATCTCAAAGCCAAACAATGTCCATTTGGGGTTTGGACTTAGAAAAACCATATTTCTTGAACTATATGTTGCACACTCACGCTTGGGGAAACCGTCGAAACTATTTGAGTTAGCAAAAGACGGGTTACCGAAAAATATTGTGCAGCGTTTAGAGATTAGTTATATTAAACTTATTTATTGTTATACTTTAAAATGATAAAAATAATATTAAAAATGGATTAATATATATATATATATTCACTTTATATATATACTTTACTATATATACGTTACCCACCCGCTTCACTGGGTATTTCACGATGTTGTATATATGTATACTGTTTACATATATATTAATTATTGATATCTAGCATTAAGAATTCGATTGTATTGAAAAATATATTTATAGCTGTTACACTCTTGCCCCTTGATATAAAAAGAACATAAATTATAATATCTAATTTCTATTTATATCTAAAATAGAAGGAGAAAGATTTTTTTCGCTCACACTTAACCTAATAATCAAGTGGATTTCCACCAATGCAACTTTCAGTGTATCTCTACTCCATAAAATAAACATGCGTGCTAAATTTCAAGTCTAAATATAACAGAGCAAAAACGGAATTTTTATCATCAATACCTCGTTGTCAGCATTCTTAGCGGATTCCAATTCAACAAAAGAAGCATGCAAACCAAATTTTATTATTATAGTCTTAGCAGTTCAAAAACGGGAATTTTGTCTATCAATACGCCCCAATAACTCACCCCGCTTCCCCCTGGAGTTGATTTCCGTAAAATCCATTCTTAGTGGAACTCTATTCAACTAAAGAAAAATGCTCAAGAAATTTCAAGTAAATGAGTTAAATTCAAAAACAGGAATTTTTCTATAACACGCCTTAATCCCTCGCAACCGCACTCCTTTGGGAGTGCGTTTTCGCAAAAATCTTTGTAAAAAGAACTTTATTCCACATGAACGGAACATACTAATTTTCAAGCAGGTGGTTCAAGCTAGTTGAAAAGCGGAAATATTTATCTATTACGCCCCTTAATCACCCTCAGTGACCCTTGGGGATCAATTTTCCCCAAAACTATTTTGTAGCGACGCCGGTGACCCCAATAGTGAATTCTGAGCATTACTGCAAAACCAGTACTAAGCATTCCGCGACATTCAGAATAAATAGCGTGAAATGCTTAGTGTCTCGGTCCAATAGAATCAATAGTTAAATTCTCACGTTTGTGAAGGTCTCCTAGGACCTCTCTTTGAGAACGAGAATAAATAGAGTCATAAAGAACCAGTAGCCATTTTTATAAACAACTTTCTTTATTTGGTTATCTTATCCAAATAGAATCAAAGACTTATTGACAAATTTATCTAACTAGTGTTATGAGGTTTTAAAGGTAATATCCTTTAAATTAACCTTAATTAATGATCAATTAATTAATTTATTAAATAACGATCACGCAGAGATTACCACGATAAGAGATCCCAGAATTATATTTAATAATGTTCTCATTGAACATTTAACTTTAATCTCACTCCTAAAACTTTAATGAGACTTTAATTATAAATCTATAATTACCAACGGAATCTCAACTCTTCTTGAGATTAAATTATCTCCAACAAGAAATCTTCAATTAAAATTCACTATAACTTTATGCTTCAATATCTATCTCCTACTGCTCTAACTTTACTATTTCGTTTGACTTAAATACTTTATCTAATCTGCATATAACAAGGAATCCTGTCCGCTTTTTTGGAGTTGATTGGAAATAGGTAGGGAATTAAATTTCCCTAAAAAGGTCGACTCAGAAGGTTAGTGATAAAGTTCCGTATAGATTTGTCACACGTTTAACTACGAAATCACGGCAACTAACAAGGCAGACAGAAGTTACTTACGCTAGATGTTTACCCATTGTGAAAATATATTATTATTATTTGTGTTTAGTTTTAAAATTACAAATGAGTAAATTTCTGATGGCAACGTTAGTAATAAAATTGTATTACTATTTAGTATTTTGAGAATGGCAACACTGGTTTTTTGAGTTCGATTGTTTATATTTTAGAATTAGTAGTTAGAATAAAGTTTTTTTTTATCGGTAATATTCGAAAAGATTTATCTCTATGGTTTCAAATTGCTAGCCATCGTCGTTCAGTTTTAATTAAGACTACTTCGATTTAGAATTGTGGAAAGGCCGTGGGTAGCCTAGTGGATTTAGAGCATCGGACTCCAGACCGGAAGGCCTGGGTTCGATGCTCAATGTCACCAAATACCCTCCGAGTGCACACGGAGTACGTGCTCGTTAAATCAGTGGGTCCGTAGTCTTGTGGGCTTATTCACTAGCGCAGGAACTGGAGAATATTTCCCTCCCCTTCAGTTCACTTGCTGAAATTGTGGAGGTGGAGATAGAGGTCGTGTCGCCATCTGTCGTCCCTTCGGGAAGTTTCACTGAGCTTAAATCGCACTGTCACCTGTATGGTGCTCAAGGCCAACGACAGGCGTACCTCTTGCCCATGCCACGATGAATTTCGTGGGCCTCGTTCTGACTACGTCAGACAGGTGGCATTAGCCACAACAACAACACAACAGAATTGTGGAAAGCGTGATTTGGTGTCCTTATAATATTTTGGAAAGCTAAGAAAATCAGTTTAGATTTTCTTTTGAAGCTTTAACACCCAGCTTAAGAAGTGAATGACAGTCGTCGCCATACGGTTAACTTAACTCTCAACGAGTTAATTTTCTGATGATACTGGCTCTGTCTTGGTGCCAGTGATGACTTTGCATTGGCTAGAAAGAAAGCCTGTAAGCATCTACAACTAACCTATCTAAGGCTTAGACACACTGGGATTACACCTGGAGCAAAAATCTAGAGAACTGTTTCTTAGGGCATTAGGAGCATTCTCATGATTGTTGTAGCGAATTATAAACGAAGCAATGTCTATCGAAACGAAAGGAGTGTGTATCCGGGCGAATTAGTTAAGACAGTTCACAAGAAGTAGTTCCATGAGATAATTTAGGTATAATAATGTTTAATTAGATACGAATTGCCGCGATGCGGCTTACATCCTACGATACAAGTTTCACACACACTCTTACGATCTTTACAATTTTTATACAGATGTGCGCACACCAGCGCCCTCGCGTGGTCAATATTTCGGCACACACCCCACCGGTGAACAGAATGTTCACCCAGTAAATATCGAACCACAATTAATACAAACAATGATTCAAATACAATTCTTACAAAGAAAATACTGATAGAATACTACTAATCAAATCTAAATTATACATATTAGAAAGAAAAAAGTAAATATACATTAAAGTACACAATATAATGAAACTTAAAGATGACAAAGCTTCAATTTACAAACAAACAAATACTAGGATACATACCTCAAGATTTCACAAAAAATAAATTTAACAGAGATTAAATAATGTGTAATCTACCATTAATCTGAAAAATATAAACAAATTAGTACAAGTATATTATACAATTTCTAAAGGGTACAGCAATTGAATGGGTTTTTTGAAGAGACCTTTAAAAGTTTTTACAAGACAAGATCTAACGTTATCGTCTCTTCCAATAAATATTTCTTTGATTATTCCAAGTTCCCACAATAATTTTGATTTTACATTTCCATCAACAAGAACTACGTCGTTTAATTTTAAATTCTTATGAACAGATAGTGTTTTAAAGTGATTAGCTGTTTTTAACTGGAGCAAATACTGTTCTTTCCAGCGTCTCCAAAGTTGTTTTAAAAGAAGAGTTCGGTAAGTCTTTCTTTTCTTGTACGACTCCTTTGCCGTAGTGGCGTCGATCAGTTCGATGAAATGTATAGGATATTTAGAGTCACCATAACCTAACTCGAGGAAGTGGGCCGGTGTTAGTGGTTCCGGCTCTCCTGGATCATTCTCCACGTATGTCAGTGGTCGATGATTAACGATGACTTCAACTTCTGAAAGTATAGTTGAAAGTTCTTCAAATGTTAGAAGTGCCCTGCCAAGTATTTTACGTAAAGGATCCTTTATAGTTTTAACAAGACGTTCGTAAAATCCACCCCACCAAGGCGCACGTTCAACTATGAACTTCCAGTGAATACCTTTATCTGCAGTAATGTAGAAGTCCATCGATTTGTAAATGTTTCTAGCATTGTTCACAAATCGGAAAACCCAAGCAGTCGTTTTCAAAAGTTTCTTAAGGCTGCTGAATCGATTTATGTCAACAAGAGCTTCCCTCTGTTGAGTAACTGCCACATGCACACTAGAACGATGTTCTAATTCTTCCGAGCAGAGCTCGAATCTAAAATATCTCGGTGACGATTTGGCCAATGATTGGGTGTTAGTTTAAGCCAAGGTGGGCCATGCCACCACAGCTCATTCTGTGCTAACTTGACGGCAGATGTACCACGCGAAAGGAGATCAGTAGGGTTGTCCTTTCCTGGACAGTGTCCCCACTGCATTGGATCAGAGAGCAATTGTATCTCTTGCACACGATTTTTAATGTATGGTTTGAACGCTGAAGAATCGCCGCGTATCCAGTAGTACGAAATGAGAGAATCGGTCCAATAATATATATTAGCATCAAATTTGAGACAAGATGACACCTGTTTGGCCAACCTAGCTGACAATAAGGCTGCTGTCAGTTCAAGACGAGGAAGCGTCAATGATTTCAAAGGTGCCACACGACTTTTTGAACAAATGAAACTAGTTTCGATTTCGTTATTACAAGTAACAAATCGCAAGTATAATATTGTTCCATAAGCTGATTTACTCGCGTCTGAAAAACAATGTATTTCACACTTAGATATTTCTTGATCTATGTTACCTAAATAGAACCGTGGTATCTTTATCTCAGTCAAGCCCTCAGCTTCGCTACTCCACTGCTGCCACTTGTGTCGTAGCTTTGGGGGAAGTTCAGAGTCCCATTCTACTCCTAGAGTCCAAAGTTCCTGAAGAAGACATTTCAATTTGATAACGAATGGGCCAAGAATTCCAATGGGGTCGAAGATGCGACCAACCACACTTAGAATAAATCTTTTCGATTCTCCTCTACGTGACATAAACTTCAATAGATCCTTTGGATCGAAATAAATTAAATCATTTTCTGGATCCCAAGCAAGTCCTAAAACCTTAGTTGGAGGTCTAAGATCAGTAGCACTAGTTTCAGAAGATTCCGTTTTGACACCTTCTTGCTGCCATAACAAATTGAGTTGTTTCGAATTACTTCGCCATTTGCGCAATAACATGCCTGCGTCACTGAATATTTGCAAGCACTCCAAGGTAGTACGTAGAGCGTCAGGAACATCATTCTGACCACAAATGAGGTCATCAACATAAATGGAACTATTTAGCAACTCAAATGTATGAGGATATTGCTCTCGGTACTTCTTAAAATGATGTTTTAAAGTTGCTGCGAGAAGGTATGGGCTAGGTCGAAGTCCAAAAAGAACTCTCGTGAAATTCAAAACGTATGGCTCTTTATTCAAATTATCAGTCCAGAAGAAACGTGTAAAATCTCGATCACGGAAATCTAATTCAATTTGAAGAAAAGCCGATTTTACATCAGCTGTAAATGCTACAGGACTTTTTCGAAAACATAAAAGCAGTTCTAAAATGTTGGGATGCAAATTTGGTCCCGTATATAAACTTTGGTTTAACGATGACTGTCCATCTTCATGTGCTGAACCATCAAATACTATTCGAATAGGACTTGTGGTTTTGTCGCTACGTATCACTGCATGATGGGGTAGGTAAAATCCCTGACTATCCAATAAAGAATCACAAGAAGTACGCTCAACAATACCTTCCTAACATAGTCATCAATTACATCCTTATACTCGCAGAACAACTCGTGATCACATTTAAACCTACGAACCAACCCCTCAAAACGCTTACGTGCGACAGTTTTATTATTTTGTAAAGCCTCTCTCATACCTGGTTTCCATGGCAAATTTACACGATATCGACCATCTACGAAATTAACTGATTTATCAAACTCACTAAATATCTCTTCATCCCCATTACCTAAAGTTACCGAACCCTTGTCAAGTATTCCTAAACTTTCTATCTCCCAAAATCTCCTTAGCTCAGTCGAAATCGATTCATCTTCACTGTGAACCAAATGTACCGAAGTACAATCACTCCGCTCATCACACCTTCCCTGAAGAGACCATCCTAGCCTAGTCTCGACTGCAACCAATGATGAATCTAATCTTTTTTATCCGATGTGTTAAAGACCAATAAAAATCGGAACCTATTAACAATGAAATTTCACAATTCTCAGAAGATTCATTACAACTGAATGTTAGCCTAAACCCTTTTGACTCCATTTCTGCCCACGCATCTGGATTAGGTAGGCTAAGTGTTGCCTTTGAAATTTCCTCAATTTCCAATGCCTCAATCACAGTCTCTTCTCCGCTTAATATATTCCTTAGCCTAACCTCGACCTTACTACAAGTTTGTTTTTTAGCAGTTTTACAACCGAACGAAAAAATATTTAGCCTTTCCGAACCCAATATTTTCAACCCCAACCTCCGAGACACATTTTTTTTTAATGAACGACTTCTCACTTCCATTATCAAAAAGGCAAAATATCTTATCCGATGAAGAACGACCTATAATTCCGGCCTGCACACATTGCAATAAAACTCCATCTCTGTTATGAAAAACAGAATTTGAAGACGTAGTTTTAACGTCAACATTCTTTTCCTCCAAATCCAAATGCGAATTTTGCTTAGATTTTTCTAACTTAAAACAAATAGCACGTGCATGTCGACCTTTACAATACGAACAAACCTCTTTCTTGCACTTTTTAACATAACAACCAGTGTTGCAACAAATGAAACATCTCCCTTCTTTAATTAATTTAGCTCTCTTTTTCTGAACGCATAAATTCTCACACAAATCAGACATATGAGTATTCTCGAAACAAAATAAGCAATCCGAAAATGCAGCCGTCAACAGTTCGTTTGCAGAGGAAAACGATTTATGAGATGGGTGGAATCGAGAATGACCTTGAACCTTTCGATTTGACTGTGGATAGCTATGAGACGTTCTTTCGAAATACTTAGTATTGGAATAGGAATTTTTATTTTTCAATTCTAGGTCATGCGGTTTTACTAGAAATTCTGTGCGTTCGCGACTTTCTACTTCGCTTCGCAAATATGCAATTAAATCAGTGATTTGTGATTGTGTTTCATTATGTTTTTTATTATATTCTAATGCTAAATCAGGGGGAATAGCTTTCATAATTATCGGAAACAAGAGACAACTATAGGAATCGGGAGAGATTTCAAGAGATTCAAGTCCCCTTATATTAATTTCTAACTGATCATATAAATTTCTTAACGCAATAACATCAAATGATTTACGGACAGGGGCCAGATTTAACAAGCGATTCATATGAAAGTCAACAATAAGTTCTTTACGTCCGAACCGATTTTCTAAAATTTTAATTGCTTTTGCATAATTTTCCGATGTTAGAGTTAAGCCTCGTATAGCCAATTCTGCATCAGATGTGACAACCGATTTCAAATAGGAAAATTTGTCCACATCATTTAAACTCGAATTTTCATGTACTGCGGATTTAAATCTAGCCCAAAAACTGGGAAAACTACTGATATCCTTGCCCGAAAAGATTCTAATGTGAGTTTAGGTAAACGCGGTTGATTTGATAAAATAGAACTAACTGTACTATTTAAAGGAAGTGTTATGTTTTGTGGTTGATTTTCCACCGAATTTTGAATAGCAGTGTTCGAAACTGATTCTACATAACGTTCAGCACGGATTTTCCAAATTATAAATTTATCTCGATATTCTTCGCGAGTTACGATTTCTTCTTCTAGACTCTCAATATCTATTAAATTCTCAATTTCCTTATCGAGTGTACTCAGCTCTTCAAATTTAGAAATTAATTGCATATATATCTCATGTACTGTTGTTTTATCAGCTGTATTGCTTATTTCGGATTCTAATTTATTAATTTGTTTTGTCACGAGGGATCTCGAAACAGACCGAGTCTTTTTCGTTCTTTCTAATATAGCCTTATTTGCTGCATCCATTTTAAACCAAAACACTATAATTGCAAACAAATATACAAATGACAACACCAATTCTGAATGCAACTTAGTACAACTTTCAAACAAAATTCAGCTTAACAATATGCATTCAAATAAACAAAACTATACCAGAGCAACCTTCCAAATACCGACAGTTACGAATAAACCAAAATCAGAAATGATGAGAAATAAGCTTAACTAGACAAATACCGAATTCAAAGTTAGACAAAACGAAAGTACTCACCCCCCATCACGCAGCGAATGGTTCCTTCCCGGCCGATGCACCATGTAGCGAATTATAAACGAAGCAATGTCTATCGAAACGAAAGGAGTGTGTATCCGGGCGAATTAGTTAAGACAGTTCACAAGAAGTAGTTCCATGAGATAATTTAGGTATAATAATGTTTAATTAGATACGAATTGCCGCGATGCGGCTTACATCCTACGATACAAGTTTCACACACACTCTTACGATCTTTACAATTTTAATACAGATGTGCGCACACCAGCGCCCTCGCGTGGTCAATATTTCGGCACAATTGTTCTATGCACCCTGTCAGCAAAGAAAATTTGTAGATCAGACTAGTGATTCTACCTGTTGCGATGCCAGTTAAGAACCGTATTCACGGGGGAGTTCTCCAACAGGATAATGTACGCCCTCATACCACTGTTGTAATCCATCATGCTCTATTGAATTCCGACGTGTTGCCTCGGCTTGCTAAATCATCAGATCTGTCTCCAATCGAGTACGAATGGGACATCGTTGGAAGAGAACTCTAACGTCATCCACAATCAGCAGTGACCGACTAAGTGCAACAGGGTGGAACTCCATCTTAGAAAATAATATTCGACATCTGTAAGACAAAATGTATGGACGTTTGTATTTAAAATTCAACTACGGTTTTGACGTGAATACGTTTTTAAAATTGCTTCCATAGTGGGAGGCAATTTAAAAAAACGAATGATAACGAAATCGGGGGATATGTTGCAGCTACATATCTATCATCTCTATCCAAAATTCCATTAAACCACTGGATAGCTAAAGGATCAAAAAATTTATTACGCTAAGTAAGGATTATTATTCATCGCACGCGGTGGAGGGGGAGCGCTGCCATTTTGAGGTAATTTTGCTGCGTATCGAGATTTTCATTTAGTATAACTTTTGACTCGGAAAAGCTACGACATTCGTTTTAGTTTCAATCGTCAGCTTTCCTAAAAATCTATCGATTGTACATAAAACATTAGTGTAAAATAGTGAAAATAAATGTAATAAGGTGTTAAAATATTTAAAAAAATATTATCAAAAATATATAATGTCGGCCTATACGCGTCAAAAAGCGAAGTTCAAATACATAAATTATATACGGTTGGAAAAGGCTTCTCAAGAGCAATCGATTGGTACCATTAAAACACCATAACACCGAATCAAGCAGTGCCGGGAACGTAAAAGAATGAATGCGACCGAATGGATCAATGACGGCGCCAGTACATCTGCAGCTGGGGCAGTTGAAATTATGCCAGTGGATTATGAAATTGCTTCTATATTGACACCGGACTGTGTAGGTCTCGATTGCGTACGATCGTCGTTTATGAAGACACATTAGGCAGTAACTAGTGCAAGTTTCCCTACGACGTTTCAACGTGTCAACAATCCATTCGGACATAAGTATGATGTGTGTGATCGTCTATGGTTTCTGCACTCATTGAAGCCAATAAAAGAAAAACACCTACTGATATTTACTAATACTTTCCCTGAAGAGCTAGTGGCTGACTTTTAACTGCGTTGCGTGTAAGAACCATCATCAAGTCGCAAAGCCGGTGGAGTCACCATATATCGCAGCATCAATAGCTTCACTGATTGTAATAGAGTTAACATTAACATTTCGGATATTAATTTGGGAATGAAAGATGAAAAGGCTGTGTAGTGATGTCTGTCTAGTAAACGTAAAGGTCAATGGCATCTTCAAATTCATATCCGGGTGTGTGTATATCCATCCGGGCAAAGCGTTAGCAGAAATTAAACTCTTTATGTTTTGATAGCTATTAAAATATTCCAAAAACATCGCTAAAATTATACCCGATAACGATCCTGATCTTACTACACCAATTATGACATTCGGAGACTTTAATGTTAATGTCTCACAAGACCCTTCATTGCCTTGCTTCATGCTCAGAGAGTTCAATTTGTCTTACATCGAAACTTCTCCAACAATGTTAGGTAATACCTGTATTGAGATTTAACGTTTATCAGAAATCTCTATGTATCCTGTATGTCACTTGTGTCATGCTTTTCGTATCACAGACCTATAATTAGTAGATTTATATTATAACACAGTAATCATTTGTTTACTTGATTTCTTTCCTCAACCCGTTGAAAGGAAATAGTTGCCATCGTAAGCAAAAAGCATGAAAACCCGGAGGACTTCTTAGTGTTCAAACATGATTATGACACACATAAATAATAATATTTTAGATAAAAAATATTACCTTTTACGAGACATATTCACGCACAACACACAGCCATGTCCATGACACAGTCACACCCTCTTTTTTTTACATCGATTATTTATTTACCATTATTTCACATTTGAAATTATCTTTCTCGCACTTTCATTAACGTGCAATCTTGAAATTATAATCAATCAAATATGTTACCTAAATAAACATTCCGCTTAAATTGCTGAGATTTTTTCCCCCATCAATGTATTTTAGGTAAAATATCTTGGACATTTAATTACAATTGATTTAATTTAAAAAGAGGATATATTTTGGGTGTGGACAGTTCATTTTTACTTCAAAACCGTTTTTGAAAGATATCAAATATGTATTTATTAGCTACCAAATGGACTATTGTTTTAGGTACCAATTAATTCGTCATCTGTAATCGCGTTTTTAAATGTTATCTTACAGTTCACACATTTCAGTAATGTATGTAATTCATAAAAAGTATATTCTACTTATGAAAATCTCATTGTTTTGTCCGTTAGTGTCGCTGTTCAGACCTGCTTTCATTAATAAAGAACTTAATACTCAAAAATGTTAAAACTGATATCAATTTCATTTATTTGTATTGGATTAAAGTAAAACTCATTCAAAAGTTACACAACTTTTTAAATTCATTGATATATTAAAATTATTTATACGCTATCATGAGAAAAATTGAAATGTAATCGAATTATTGAGAATTTTACGATAGTTCTGCAGCTACCATGTTTACCTCAAGAATTTTTCCTTAGCATATGTTTGGGTCAAGCGATTTTTCCAGTAAAAAGTTTTGCAAAGGTAAACGAACGTGGCAAAAATTGTTTGCTGAAGTTGCCAGTATAGTAACTTTACAACGGAAAGACGATCGTAGTAGGTTGCTGCATCATCAGGGCATAAAACAAAATTGATCTTTTTGTATACAAAGAACATTGTTTTACTTTTTATTTTGAAATTAAAAACACATTTTCTGTTCGGCAACAAGAAATAGGTTTTGTAGATTCTAGTCCAGATAGTTTTTTACATACACTCCAATCAGAGACTTACATAAGAGGGTGGTTATATTGGGGAGGGAGAGATCCTGAAATCTCTCATAGACTAACAGATTTTTAATTTTTAGCATAAAGATTACACTTCGACGCTTTTTTATCTACTTGTTTTTTATCCATGAAAGAAGCCTATGCCCGCTATTACAAAGAATCCAATACATTTTGCAAAAAACAGCTTCTTGCTGGCTAAACCAGTTTTTTTTACATTAAAATTTTTTGCTTTATATTTGATGCATGTTAAATGTAGAGCCTGCTAGTTTCACTTTTATTTTTTTTTGTACAGCGGCGGTTCACGGTTGCTTCTAGTATTTATTAACGTTCGATCATTATTACACGTATATTTTGAGAATACTCTTTATATATATCTTGAATTATTTTCATTCTTTAAAAATTGATGAGCTGTTCAATAATCAATGAAAATATTACGATAAGGCCACAATTTCTTACTCTTAAGTTGTGTCAAACTAAACGTGAACAATAGTCTTTCAAATCCTCGCATCATGAAACATCATCCACATTGAAAATATCATCCACATGAAACAGCATCCTACATTTTCCACAGTAAACTGCACTACTGACTATTCAAAATACATTACCATAAAAGACAAGATATATGAAAGAATTTTTTTATTAGATAAATAACAAAAAATAAATAGTAGAAATTACAGCTCCTTTCTCCTTACGAAAACATGAAAAAATTATTAGACATAAGCCTAAAACCTTTTTTAAGGTATCCGACTACTTACAACAAATTTTTTTTAAAAAATGGAGATTTTTTAGTGATTTTTAGATTTATTTAGTACATTTAAGAAAAAAGGCTAAAATTAAGAAGAGAAAAATAAATTATTTCTACTAAAAGGGGAAAAAAGGGGTAACAATTGACAAAAAATTACATAAACGGGGCCCGCTCTGTACAAATAGTAAATGAATAAATTCTCAATTTTTCAATTTTGATGTATTACTTTGCTATTCCTTTTTAAAATGACTTTTAGGATAAGATATACGTTAATTTTTACAAAAACTAGAGCACTTTCTCTTAGTTATTATATGAAATTGCTTAAAAAAAACAGTGATTATATTCACATAAAGAACTGTAAATTATATAATAAAACAGTTATTGATAAATCTGAAGGTTCTGTTGAAGGTCACTCCTACTGTTATACAGAATATACACACAAAATTTCAGCAAATTATTTTAAAAACTTTTTGAGCAATCGCTGTTCCCGTTTGAGCTTTTTGAAAGAAAAAAAACACATTTCAAGTAAAACGCATTTTAAAGTTTGACATCTTATGTAAAGTTATGCAATCTGCTTTTGCTAAGACCAGGAGCGTAGCTATCACCGTACCAATTGTACGGGGCCCCCAACATGTGTAACTACAGTCCCACTAACAGGGTTCCAATATCTAAAAAAAGGGCCCCGAAGGCATTTTGATACAAGGTTCCTTCAGAGCTACGCCAGTGGCTAAAACACTTGTAGTTTTTGTTCTAGTGAATGAAAAATATAAAAAAAACTTGGTATTTTTATAAAGCTAATAAGATAACCTAAAAATCATACAAAAAATTTGTCAATTTTTTAAAAAATCATGATTTTAGGGAAGTTGGATACCCTAAAGACACTGCTGAGACTCTATCTGAATGTTGTTTCATTCATTCGTTTCTCCTTTAAAAATTATTAATTGTGTGGTTTTCTAAATATAAAAGATACGAGCTTATTACATTATTCTGAATCAATTTATTTATATTCTACTAGCTGATATACCCATTCTTCGCACGGGTGAACTGAAAAATTAAATAACACAGATTGAAGGATAAAGAAGTTTTTAATGAGTTAATTTTACGTGAATTTCAAATTAAACAAAAAAAAAAAGCTTTTTGCATATCTTTGTTAAATTTTAAGTATGAAGATCTAATAGCTGATAAAAAGGGTTTTTTTTTTTTATTTATAACTCCCCGTAACACCCTTGAGGGTCGATTTTTGAAAATACCTCCCTAAACTGATCTCTGCTCAGCAAAAGTAACACATTGTTAAAAGTTTTGTGTAATGAACGCTTAAAATAGTGTAAATAATTTATATCTGAAAGTGTAATACATTAATATTACTTTCTGTTGTATTTATTTTATGTTAAAATTGTAATATTCGCAAGCAACGCCGTTTCTTAAATTATAATGGCGATTCAATGAAAAACATAGCGAAATGTTAACAATAGAGTCAAGTTGGCAAATGTCTAGCTACTTTCATAGCTCGAGCTTTATTAGAGCTTTGTAAGACCCGCCGTGTTGGGGGGCGATGCACGTTATTGCTTTATACACCGCATTATGAATTACCGCAGTTTTTTTCCTACAATATTTTTTTTTTAGGATCACTACATTGAAAATTACGGGATATACATAAACAAAATACTCCCCTTTGGGAAATTTAATCCGTTAGAGCTAATAAATTAATTAAAGATATTCCACTGTAAAATTAATTATATACACCTTTCAATTAAAATAAATAGTCAAATCGTTTTCTAAGGTCTTCAATAACATACAAAAACATGAGACACTTAAACTTTGATATAAACTATTTTTTCGGGACAAAATAATAATCTTTGCAATCCTCTGAAAACGCAATATCTGCTACAAAACTATTCGCCTTCCCCGCTAAAATACTCATCATAGAGCCCATGCTGCCATATATCTTGGAAGAGTGGATTTCAAAGAATATTCCTGCTAAGTATTGGTAGAATATTCCTTCTAAGTTGGTGTGGTGTGGTAGTTAGGAGAAGGGGGTGCCAACTCAGGTGTCGTCCACGTCACTTGACAATGGTTCAAAATTTCGAGGTCCCTTGCCAAAAGCCCTCGTGTAGCTGAACAGTGTGACGTTAATATTCCCTCACTCACTCCAAAAAATACAGTACAGTAGTTATAATTATTTTTATATTTAAAAATTTTCAATATCTGCATATTCAATTAAAATTATAGCGTACAAATTTTAAAAATTTGTCCAAATGATGTAGTGAGAAAGATAAGGTTTATTTACTTTAAGTACCAGAACCGATAAAAGCATTTATTTTGAAAAAAGATCAACTTCTTACTACCAAATGTGCATAATAAAATCATAAAAAAACATTCAAATAAAGAGAGATTTATAGCAACCTCTCCCTTCAAAGCTTAGTTTTATTCAGAAGTAGAAAAAAATTAGGGTTGATTGAAAGGTTGAAGGGGATATAGAGCAACACTGGCTATAATTATGCTGATAACAGGAATTCATTAGAAGCGAGCGCCTTGCGTAGCCAAAACCAAAAAGGGTTTCTTCACAAACAAAAGATAGATATATGCTGTCATTGGCTCTTTTGCAGCGCACGCTAGAATTGCTTGCACAGATGGCAGAATTTTTTTCTACTTACTTGACAAATATCGTTATATTTTGGACACTTCACACAATATCTTTATAAATTATAGCTTATGCTATAAATTATAGCGTATGTGTTATTCTGATGTATAAGCTATATTACTGTAAAGTTTCATTAAAATCCATTCAGTTGTTTTTGCGTGAAAGACGGTCAAACATCCTCATAAACTTTCGCATTTATGATATATATCTAGATTCTACCACAAAAACGTTGTCATTCACTCAAAACAAAACTTTTCCAAACATAGATAATAAACAATTAGCACGCACATGCTCAGTGGACTAAATTCATGAGGGTCACATGATAATGGCAGCCACGTGTTTCCCATTGATTTTTAGATAACATTTCAAATTTGATGATTGGGTAAAGAGTTCACGTGTTAAAATTCTTCAAACAATTTTCAAAATTAAAAAAAAATACTTACATTATACGAATACTTTTAAATTAACTATGTGCATTATTATATCTATGTTTAACTATGTGCATTATTTTATCGTTGATAAATATGTACTTTCTAAAAGAAAGTTCCTATAAAACGCAAAAGTTGGTAACAGTGAAGTAACGCGTATGTAAATAGCATTTTTTATCCACGTTTACAGAGTTGACTAACGAAACAATGCCCTTTTTTCTTTCTTTTAAAATTCCTTCAAGACTGCATTGAGAAACAGCCACAGGCCAATCTTCTTCTGGAAGTTTTAACCTTTGTGGACCCTCCCACCCTCTTGATTTTAGAAATCCCTGGACAGAGCAGCCATGTGATGGGAGATCAAAAGGATTACAAGTTCCTGGGAGATTTTTCCAAGATTCTCTTGAAGAAAGATTTCTAATTTCCTCCAAACGGTTATTGACAAATGTGCCCCAATGATCTTCATGCTGTATCCAATAAAGAGCTGTCTAGGAATCTGTCCAATACAGACTTGGTATATCTTCCAAGTTTATAGCTTTGCTAATGAACGAAGTCCATCGAGCTCCAATACAATAGGCCAACAATTCTAGACGAGGTATTGTAATATCCTTTGAGGGAGCTACTCGATTTTTTGTTTGGATAAAAAAAAATTCAATAATTTCTCCAAATGTTTTTCAAAGAAACACTTTAGTACTATATGCTGACTTTCTGGCAAAACAAAAGGTGTGCAGGCTTATTCCTTCGGTACATCTATTAATTTTCACACACCTGGGAATGGTAACATCTGCAAGTAAATGTAATTGATTAGTCAAAGTTTGGAATTTCTTTTGAAGGGGCCAGTGTGTAAGATTTCATCCAAACCGATTTTTAACTTCCAACTCTCTTGTATCATTCTTTTGAAATAAATTTTCACAAGACACAAAATTCCTAGTGGATCAAATATCTTCTATGTACTGAATAGGATACTTCTTCGAGTATATTCCTCAGGATTGAAATCAGCATTCTGTAAATTATAAAAGAATAACATCCTCATTTTTCTATCCCATAAAAGTCCAAGCACTGGAGTTGGTTCAGCTAAGTGAATCTGTCCAGGTTCCAATGTATGTTCCCAGCCTCGAAGATTAAAACAAGCCATAGCAAGTAATTGTTTTGCTTTTTGAATGGGATAAGAAAGTTCTTCTACATCACACACAGAAGTCACACAATTGTCGAAATAAAAGGAGTTTTTTTTAATTTTTTGAAGTGTCTGGAAAATCCTTTTTTGTTTCCTCCAAATGGTAGTTTAACATTGCTGCCAAGATGAAAGGACTACAAGAGTGACCAAATACAAGTCGACGATGTCAAAAGATCTCAGATTTTTTTCTTTTCATAATTTTCCCACCACAGGAAGCTTAAAAAATCTTGATCCTTTTCAGCAACTGAAATTTGGAGAAAGGCCTTTTTAATATTAGAAATTACTCCAATAGCATTTAGGCAAAATTTCATTAAAAGGGATGGAATTTGCTCAATTAAATTTGGCCCTTTCTCCAGACAATCATTTAAAGATGGAACGTTCTTGACACGACAAGAAGTCTCAATCACAGGACGTACAGTGGCTGTAGAATTTTTCTTAAAGATGCCTATATGAGGCAAGTAATAACTTGATTTCCCAATTTTTTCTTTTGGCATTTTCTCAATTACCTCTTCCTTGAAAACAGCTTCATAAACAGTGTATTTTCCTTGAACTTTCAATTTCTGGGAAGTTCGAATGCAACGTTGTTCAGCTACAGATCTATTATCTTGTACAATTTCCTTTGCTTCAATCCAAGGTAACTTTACAATATATCTCCCGTTCTCGTCTTTATCCACTGTCTTCATAAAGGGCTCCACTGCATTTTTCTCCATTTCTTCTTTAGATTTGGTCTCCACTGGATCCATAATTTCCAAGATTTCCATTTTCCACAGGTCAGCAATTGAGCTATTTTTTATTAATAATGATGTCACTAGATGAACAGAAGTGTCTTCTCGTTTTAATCCAGGAACTTTGCCCATGATTAGATAGCCTAATTTAGTTTCATATGCGACTAATCTACATTCCAATGTCCAAATGTTTTCTGAGAATAAGTGTCCACAAAAATCAGCTCCCACCAACAGTTCAATATCTGGACAGCCTCTTCCATGGTCAGTGAAAGTTATAATGTTCCCTTTCAACTCCTTTTCCCTAATTCTTTTTTTAATTAGAGGAATTTTTTTACAGATAATTGGTTGATCAAGGACTTGAATGTCAAAGCTAAATCTACTATTCACATTCTAAAGAGTTATCTCATACACTCTATAATCTTGTTTTTGTAAAGTTGAACCACCAAAAATACAGAGTGAATTATAATATATTTTTCATTTCAATAGGTTTTAGATTCATTTCATGAGCTGTCTTCTTCAATAAGTATGATCGTTGGGATCCACTGTCAATAAGAGCTCGAACTCGTCGTATTTTTCCTCCTGCCTTGACATTAACTTGTAAGGGTTGAAGGAAAACTTCTGCTGCACAATGATTAGATAAAGTGTGAAATCCAGTTTCTCTTCCAAATCAGGCGTCTTGACTCTCATATTGTTTGAGGGCAATTCAGGACACATCAAAGCCCAGTGTCGTTTGTAACAAAGTAAACAGTGCACATTTGACTTACAAACTTTCGACTGGTGTCGAAACTTTAAGCAAGTGAAGCAACATCTTTCGTTTTTCAAAATTTCTTGTTTTTTTTTAAAAAAAAAAAATCTTGTTTTTTAGCATGGTAACATTCCTTATACAGTTATCCTATTTTTTCCCTTTTCTACTCCTAATGAAAACAAATCTGCAACAGTTGCAAGAACGTGATATTTTTTCTTTCCTCTCATTATATCTTACCTTGGGTGCAAAATCGGTTTTTCGCCAAACGAATTCTTTCTTCTCCTTCTGTTTCTGTTTCCAAAAGAGTAGCAAATTTTTCAATTTCTCTGTATAAACATTGTTTGATGAATCACAATTTGGTTGCGTAATCACACTCTAAAAATATCTTCCGGTATGCATGAATAAACTAAAAGAAAAAGCATTGCGGAATACTTGTCAGATGTTAAACCATTTGATTCTAAAGCACTTAAGTAAGTTTCTAATCTAATATATATTATAAATGTGAAAGTTTGTGAGTATCTTTGTGGGTCTTTCACGCAAAAACAACTGAATGGATTTTAATGAAACTTTACAGTAATATAGCTTATAAATCAGAATAACACATAGGCTAAAATTTATAAAGATATTGTGACAAGTTTTCAAAATATAACGACAATTGTCAAGAAAGTAGGAAAAAATTCTGCCATTTGCAAAAAGGCCCGTGACAGCATTCATCTATCTTTTTTATCCCTTCTGTTTTGTCTACGCCGTGCCTCAATGCGCTTTTGCTTTTCATTGATTCCCTTCATCAGTGTCATCATTGTTTTTACTATGGTAATTCCCCCCATTATGTATCCAAGTTGTGAATAAAAGAAATGTACCCGAGATCTATAATTGATACGAGTTTTGATTCACTCAAGTATTCCCATATATCACTGTCTGGATAAATTATTTCATCTATTTCGAAATTTATTTCTTTTACTTAATTAACTAATAGAGCCAAATTGTTTATTTTTCATTCCTAATCACCTTTCAAAGCACTACAGGCCTTCTCGGGAACGAAGTTACGGACGACCTTGCGAAGGCGGCTACAAGCAATCCTGTGGATCCGGAAAACCACATGGTCCTTACATCAACTGAGATCTACTCCAGGGCTAAAGAATTAATATGTAGAACCTGGGTAGTCCCTCCTGTACACCCATGGTACTTTCAAAGACACCCTGGATCCGCCATATCATTCAAGGGTTCCAGATCATATCAAACGGCATTCTCACGATTTTCGACTGGTCACCTGAGGTGCATGAATTTTGAGGGTGGCAAAAGAAGCTTCCCAATTTGCCCCAAATGTAACATCAGTCAGTTTTCTCCTCAGCACATTCTGCAATGTCTGGGGTTTTCCTGTGAGGAGGCTGTTGCATCCCCCCCGGCTGTTCTTAGACTTTGTACAGATTTATGGACTCATGGATCTGGTCTAGTTTCACTAGACCAGATAGGGATTAGTCCCACCACCACCACAGTTTGTTTCAACTAATTTTCTTCCAAGGAAAATCTACCTTTTTGATTGCTAGTAATAACTAATGTGATATGCCTCACTATTGGGAGTGGCATTTAGTTCTTGGGGAATGCTGCTTCCAATCTTTACTTAAGTTCATTTAGTTCAGGGGTGACCAAACTAGATGACCTTTCGGGCCACTTCGGAAAAACATTATAATACCGCGGACGGCATATAAAAATATATATCTTTGTATCAGATTTCGACTCATAACATACATTTATTGGAGGGAAAATATTAAATAGAATGAATTATTATTGTTTTCATGCATACAGACATAGATAATATAATAATAAGAATGCTACGGCAAAATAATGTTTAATTTATTTAATTAGTATAAGGTATTTTTTTCTCTCAACTCTTTTTCTTATTTTTTACAAGTCGTTCTTTTTCAATGCGTGTTTGCACATCGTAATTGATGTTGCAGGTTTTTGTTCGTTAAGTTTGAGCACGACTTAAGATTGATAAATTTCATTTTCGACAAAAAGGATTTTCAGGTGTAAGTTGATCCAAAAGCTTTCACAATTTTTTGTGTCAGAGGTTAAAGGGGGACTTGGTGAAGTCAATTTCATTTGGTGACCAAAAGCGGTTGCCAAGCAACTTAATTTAGCGACCGGATTCGATAGCCAAGTCACATAATTTAGCGGTAGGTGTTCCAAGAATTTACAAATTGTAATTTTGCAGTAAAAATCAAGAAATACTAATGTGAAATAAAAAAAATATTTAAAAAGCTATCAGAGTCATGCATAAAAATAAAAATTGTATTTTTTTAATTAAGTAAAAGGAATCCTCGTAAATTAGAATATTAAAGAAAAAGGCTTACCTGCGCTCAGGAAAAGTTCTAAAGGAGGGTAAATTTTTTTCACACACATTTCCATACACACCTCCGTAAAAATTCATCCAATTCGAGACTGTTATTTTCGAAACATTAAGCTTGAAAGAAAGGAATTCACGGTTGACTTTTGTACCCACATATTCGTCAACATCAGAATCTCAAGCACATACTCAGCTTACTTTCTTCGCAATCGATGCGCAATCGCTTGTTTCTTTCTGCATTCAGTATTTGCAGCAATCAATCCATTTTTCAGGCACCACTGTGTATTACAGACAATTTTCCCTTTCATTCCAAATCATAAGAAATAAATTATGGCTCACTCCGTCGAATACTCAGGACTCAATCACAACACAATTTCTAGTGGACTGGTATCTATTTATTTCTGGTAACTTCTTACATTCACATCAGAATTGCTGGGCATGCGCAGTTCAGGCAGCGCAGTTGCGCTTGCGCAAACATTCCGCCCGGCATAGCAATGTTACAACATTCAATAAGTTTCATGGTTTTTTACAATATTGTTATATTAAAATTTAACACTATTAAAATAATTATAAATCAGAAAGAATTCACTAAAAATACACACAATACTAAAAGGTTTGTTACAATAACTTAAAAATAAGTAAAATCTTGTAATACAAAAAGAAAGAAATTCATTCTCTCATGGGCAAGATACAAATTTTAGAAATAGGTCTTTTGACTACACCATATTGAGTCTTGATCGTTACAACCCTAATTCTATTACCCTTTTCAGGAAATTCCTCGATCAATCTGCCCATTAGCCATTTATTGACTGCTAAGATCCTCTTTAATAGGGACTAAATCACCCACTCTAGCGTTATCATTTTCAAATTTCCATTTAGATCTCTGTTGAAGATTACTTAAGTAATTAATACTCCACCTTTTCCATATAGACTGCACAATTTTCGTTAATCTCTGATACATGTTCAATCTTTATTTGTTTCTTCATGTATTATATGTGGTTCACGAATAGAAGTAATTGGTCTTTCAATTAAAAAGTGTGCCGGGATCAAAACCGACAAATCATCTATATCCGTTGACAAAGGGGTGAGAGGACGGGAATCCAAAATTCCCTCAATTTGAGTCATAATGGTTAGAAACTCTTCATAAGTAAACCTGGAATTGCGTGCCTCACGTTTAAAATGGAATTCGAACGACTTTACGCCAACTTCCCATAAGCCGCCAAAATTTGGTGCTCTGGAAGGGAGAGAAGTTTCCAATTTATATTTTCATCTACTACGAAACCAGCCAATTCAGGATCAGGATTTATCACTAACTTGTAAAATCTCTTGAGTTCGGCGTTAGCTCCTATAAATGTTTTACCATTATCAGAAAATATTAAAGAGAGTCTTCCTCTTCTAGCAATAAATCTCTTTAATGAGGCAATAAATGTCTGAGTTGTCAAATCCGACACTAATTCAAAATGTACAGCTTTAGTGACAAAACACACACAAAATTGAAACATATGTCTTATACAAACTACTTTTACGCTGTTTGTTGCTCTTGATCCAAAACGGTCCAATAAAGTCAATACCACTGCAATCAAAAGGAAAATTTTCCCTTACTCTTTCTTTAGGCAAATTGCCCATTATTTGTTCACAAGTTATAGGTTTCACTTTAAAACATGCAAGACAATCATGTACTATTTTCCTACATACATTACGTCCTCTAAGAGGACAAAATCTCTGTCTTACTTGATATAGTAGGGCCTGTGGACCTAGATGGAAGTATTTTAAGTGAAAATATTCTACAATTAAATTCATTAATTTATGGTTACAAGGTAATATTATAGGAAATTTGCATTCAAAGTTCAAATCACTATTACAAAGTCTACCACCAAGTCTCAAAACACCATCTTAATCTAAGAAAGGATTTAAACTTTTTATTACACTTTCTGCAGATACTATTATTTTCATTCAAACTTTTTATATCCCTTTTGAACTCCTGTAGTTGCACAATCTGATTAAGGCGATCTCCGCTCGGTTGATCTCCTGTACATCTAAAGGTCCTCACCTTTTTTCTCCTCTGCAAATTTGCTATGAACCTAAAAATAAAACTTAACATTCGAATTATTTTAGTGTACTTATTACTTATGTTTAACAGGTCAGTTATAAATGTGTGTGTGTGTGTGTGTTGACTTTGTTAGATTTAAATTAACACAGTGCCTTGCTTTACTTTTAAATTCACAGTTAAATTCATCACTATCAGTCACTGATGAAAGGATATTCCTTTCCGGAAAATCTTACGTTGCTAAAAACGTAGGTCCATTCCACCACAAAGAGTTGTTGTGAACACTGGACGGGTCGAGACCTCTATATATGAGGTCACCTGGGTTCTGTTCCGAAGAAATATGATGCCACTGCTCTGCATTAGTCAGGTGTTGGATTGTGGCAACTCGATTTGACACGAAGGTTTTAAGCCAGTTTTTTTGCTCCTTCTGGATCCACGTCAAAACAATAGTCGAGTCACTCCAAAGGTACACGGGGGTGTTTTCATTTGTAAGGCAGTCTCAACTCTTTTCATCAGCTTTGCAAGAAAAACGGTGGCACACAGCTCGAGTCGTGGCATTGTGACACTCTTCACAGGTGCTGTTCTGCTTTTACTTGTAACAAGCTTCATTGTTGTTGCGTCATCTGGCGATTGAGAACGTCAATATATTACTGCTCCGTAACATTTCTCTGAAGCAACAGCAGAGCCGTGAAGTTCCACTCTTGTCGCTACATCTACCAATGCAGATACTGCTTGCACTGTCGAAGTCCTCAAGGAAACGATGCCACTCTTTGGCTCTCTCAGAAGGCAACTCGTCGATCTTGTCGATTTTAAGACTCCAAAGACTCTGCATGAATATTTTGGCTCTTGCGACTACTATACCTAATAGTTCTAATGGATCACACACAAACAGTCTAGCTATTGTCCAAAGGGCACATCTCTTGGTGTAGGAATCTTTTAACTCCACCGCGATTTTGAAAATAAAACAATCCTCTTGTGACTTCCAGGACACTCCTAATATCTTGGTTTCAATTGGATTCTCTCGAACGCATAGCCTCCGATGATGTTTGAAGCCAGTTCCGGATGACTACTACACCACTTGTCCTCCTTTTTTCAAAATGCTGGAAAGTTGATTCTTCAAGGCCTTGGCTTCCATTAAAGACGCAGTGCCGCAAAGAACATCGTCAACATAAAAGTTCTCTCTAAGAACAGAAGCAGCCAAAGGAAAACTCTACTCTTCATCTCTCGACAAATGCAGTAAAGTTCTCGTTGCTAAAAAGGGTGCAATCGCCGTGCCATATGTGACTGTTTTCATTTCAAAGGTTTTCGCCAGATCCTCTGGGCTTTCTTTCCACAAAATTCTAAGCAACGGCTGTTGGCTCTCATGAATGAGTACCATTCGGTACATCATCTTCACACTGCCGTAAAGGCATAAGGATGCTCTCTAAATTTAATCAAAATTGTAAACAGATCATTTTGAACCAGTCCTCCATTGCAGAGGTGAGCAAACTAGGGATCGTGACCCCTGTGGGGGTCACCAAATTTTTATGAAATGCATTACGCCTGCATGCTGCATATCATACAGTGTACATATAAAGAGTGAAACGCCGTCACTTACTGTTTAATTGCAATTTCTTGCTGTTGGCACTTTCTTTGACCGTAATGATGTAAAGTGTGAAGACGCAAGTTTTTCACTCCGGTAGATGACGCGCTCTTCGCTGTAATTCGCCAGTTTTACTGAAAAACGCCTATTTGTCCGATGTCTTGATGTTATACGTACTGTGTCGAACGGTGCGCACTGAGCATGCGCACCGTACGAGATGGAGTGGTAATCAAGGGCTGTGGGAGTCATCTTGTAGACATGCGTACCAAGTCAAGGTCAATCAAACGACCAAAATTTATCGCTGGATGTTTTACTGCACGTTTCCATGTAAAGTTGTAGCATGTAAAAGTTGGCCTGCAATTGTTTTAGTTTCTCTTCGAGTTTTATCATGTGACGTTGTGTAATTATGATTTTTTATATTTTTATCGGGCTTTGCTGCTCTTTGTTATCAGGCATGTGCTATCATTAGAGAAAGATCTCTGTTAATTTTATTGAATTTCTCGAAAAAAAAATGACAATTTTTTATTATTATTTGTTTTAGTTAAAACAAATTTAAACCCTATATTCATAATGGATAAATGGGTAATACGTACACCAGATACATCTTCAGCTCACAAACGAACGAATACTGATGAGAAGTCTCAAAATTCTGAACTAAATGCTCCATCTAAAAAAATAAGAAAATACAATGAGGAATTTATTAAGTATGGTTTTACATTTTGTGTTGTTGATGATGAAGAACGCCCTATATGTGTCATTTGCAACGAAAAATTAGCAAATGAGAGTATGAAACCAGCTAAATTAAAAAGGCATCTGGAAACTAAACATAAAGAACTTCAAAATAAACATGCCAATTTTTTTCAAAGACGAGCTAAAAATCTGAAAATTCAAAGTGCAAATCTAAAGTAATTTACTACAATACCTCAGAAAGCATTACGAGTTTCTTGAGAAGTTTCTTATCTAATAAGAAAAACAATGAAACCCCATACAATTGGAGAATCCCTTATCCTTCCAGCAGCAACTAAGATGACATCAATTATGCATCGCGATAAATATGGAAATGAACTCAAATTAATACCATTGTCAAGATATACCGTGTCTCGCCGGAATTCCGAAATGTCACGAAAAAGCGAGTCAGAAGTCATAAAACGTATACAAAATTCATCTGTATTTGCTTTGCAACTGTACGAGACTACCGATATTACTAAAATGTCACAACTAATTATTTACGTTAGATTTATTTTTAATGAAGATATAACAGAAACGTGTGTGTTTTTATATTGCAAAAGTTTGGGAGGAAAAATACTCGAAGTAATAAATAAATATTTTGAAGCAAAGTCCCTTACCTGGGCAAACTGTGTTGCGGTTTGTACTGATGGTGCTGCAGCATTAACAGGTTCGAACAAATGGCTCAGAGACTTAATCCAGAAAGTGGCGCCTCATAGGGTATTTAATCACTGAATGATTCATCGGCAAGCGCTTGTTGCAAAAGATATGGATGAAGAGTTGCACAACATATTACAAGACGTTGTTAGTTCAATTAACTACATTAAATGCAATAGTCTTAACTGCCGTCTCTTTTCAATACTTTGCAATGAGATTTGCTCCACGTATGAGAGATTACTGTTACACACCGAAGTCAGATGGCTCTCACGTGGGAAAATACTACGACAGATATTTAATTTCAGAAATGAAGTGTACATGTTTTTAAGCGAAAAGAAACATAGATTGGCAAGTTATTATATCAATGAAGTTTAGCTAAGAAAACTGATCTATTTAGTTGATATTTTCGAAAAACTTAACGACTTAAATTTGAGCTTGCAGAGTGAGAATTCAGCTATTATAACTTCAGCCAGTAAAATTCAAGCTTTTAAAAATAAGCTTAGTTTCTGGCAAACTGAACTGAATAAAAGGAACACAGACATGTTCTCTTGCTTTAAATACAGATATATTTACATTTAAAAACATCCTTTCCAATCACATTGAAAAGTTAAAAGAACTTTTTTCGAGAAGATTTGAGGATTTTCCTGAAAACGATCTTGGTTGGATTCGTGATTCATTTTCCTACGACATATGCAGTTCAACTCTTCAAATTAGTGAGAAAGAGCAATTTATAGATTTGATTAGTGATTATACTCTTCGAAATCAATTTAAGACTCAGCCTATATAGCCAAGATTTTTGACTATCGGTGGAAAAGCAATATCCCGTTCTATGCAAAAGATTACTAATACAATTTGCATCAACGTATTTATGTGAAACTGGATTTAGCAAACTAGTTTCAATAAAAACTAAATACCACTCTCGTTTGAAGCCTGAAGATGATATACGAATTACAATTAGCAACATACATCCCAACATCGATCAGATAATCAGAAACATGCAGTCACATACATCTGATTAAAAGGCAATTTACTGACTTTTATGTTATACAAAAAAATATTTTCTTCAAATTATAAATAATATCAATATGTGTCAGAAATGATTATTTTTTTATTCGATAAAATGAAAAAAATGCGCTTATTTACATCGTATTTGTGAACATTTATCTCTAGGGGTCGCCAAAAATTTTCTCTTTACAAAAGGGGTCGCAGTCGAAAAAAAGTTTGCGCACCACTGCTCCATTGTATTGTATGGAATTCAACAATAACCCATTACTTGTAGGATTGGTAGCATTAAAAACTACTCTCACCTTCGTTGTGCTCTTTTCTGATCTAAGGATACCATGGTGTAATAGGCAATAATAGGCAATCTCCGAGTTGTCATTCTCTGTGACAACCTCTTTCATGTGCCCAAGTTACTCATACTCATGTATAAAGTCTTTATACAACTTTAGGTATTGAGGATCTCTGATTAATCGAGTCCACAGCACATTCAATCCTTTTAGAGTGATGTACCTCGACTCACCTAGACAATTTAGTTCGTTTTTAAGGGGCATTTTAACCACATACCGACCCTCATCATCTTTAGAATGCGTTTTTAGGAAGAGATCCTCACAAAAAATTGCTTCTTCATTTTTAGTTCTCTCTACTTCAACGTTTTCCAATTCCCAAAACATTTTTAAAGTCTAATTTAAATCTCCTTTATTTAACCCTCAAAGCTTTCCACACAGAAAATTCCGTCATTGTAAAGATTCTTCGAAAATGCACTGCACAGTTTTTTTTGCCTTGAAGTAACATTCTCAAAAGCGTTTGAGCCGTACTTTTCTGAAATCCTTTCCCCCTTTTAAATGTTTAACATCTCGAAAGATAATTAGGGATGGTAGAAGCCACATAGCAGGACACTGATACAAAATTTTATGGCTCGCAGGGAACCCCGTGTTTTGACCCTGGAGCAATCGTAAAAAACCGGGGAAGAATTTCTTTAGACCCCAGGAAGTGTTTGTTTGTGAGCTTGTATTTTAAAAGTTTTGAAAAGTTCCAACGCATAAGTAAAATATGTTACAATTCCCTTTTGGTTTCATATTAATTTGAAACTGTAACAAGTTGGGGCGTGTCAGTGCAATCTGCTATTTTATATAGTTAGACAAATTATCTTTTTTTAAGTATATTCTGTCGCTTCAATTTTCTTATTTTAATCAAAGCTTTCAGTTTTTGAAACATGATTATTTTATTATAAGATGCCAAAAAAAATTAATAAAACACCAAACTCTTTAAAATTTGAAACCTTTTCAATTTTCCAACCACTAAAAATGAATAAATTTAAATTTCATCAAATAATTTGAAACATTTTCTTACACTTTGATAAAAAATAATAACGAGGAAAAAACTAATTAAGACCTATTACTTGTTTTTTTTCAGATTTCAAAGCCCAGGTGTTCAGGAAAGTTTACGTAGAGTGCCTAGTTATATATTGTTAAAATACACTGAATTATATTTGAATTTTAAGTGCTCGAACTTCAGTTTACATCAAAGACAACATGAATGAAGATTTTCCCACATTTTTTTCTATAACTTGAATATTTGAATAAATGATAATCAAAAATATACGGAAACATTTACAACAGACATTTATGCATATAAATAAACATAAAAATCAATTTTAAATTCGAGATATTCAAAAACATTTGAATTATTATTCAAAAATATCTATTTATGCAAAATACCTCAACATTTATCTTTTTTTAAAGGCTAACTGAATAAGTAATTAAAATCTGGACATTTTTTGAAATCTCGACCGTATAAAGCTAGAAATTTTATGTTAGAAATTCCATTTGAAATTTCGGAAAAAAATGTATCGCGCAGTTAAAAATTATTTACCATAAGTTTTAGCAATTGTTTGAGTACAATATAAATTTCAAATTTTATTATATAGCTTCTTTGGTATTTTTTAATATATTTCGAAGATTTCATACAATTCAGTTGAAAACTGCATGCTAAGAGCAAAAAATATACTAAAAAAATTGATGAATATACAATTACAATAAATTCTTACATAGAGAGAAGCAAAACTGAGAAGTAATGCGACGCCGGTTAGACTTTAACTATTTAATTTATTCCCATTAAATCCATTTTAAATAAAACCCGGTTCTACACTTCTATTAGCGTCACATTATACCTTAAGTTTAAACATTAGATCTTTTAAAGACAAATAAACTGTACGCTAAATCAAAAGACATTCTTTAAATAACCATTAATTTATTTAACATAATAAGATTGAAATTAAGTTAAAGCATAAAGAGACACATAACAGGATTTTACTTAACTCTGAGAAAGAGGCGAGGAAGAGGAGTCATGTCGCTGCTTGGAGTCCCACGGCTTTCAGAATGGGAAGGGACGTGTCAGACCAAGTGGGTGTGAGAGAATGCGTCAGAGAGTGCCTCTAATCAGGGTGCATCTCGTTTTTATTTGGAAGCAATTTACACCTATATGCTAGAGCGGATTCTTTTCAGTGTCTGCATAATTCTTTCTCATTGGTCTAGGGTCAGCGGATGATTACCGTCTCACGGTCAGTGACATCCCCAGCGCGGGAAAATCCTAATGACACCCCCTACACCATGATATATTTATGGGAACAATGCCCCCTTCCAGGCGTGGGAACGCGTCACCCTTTTCGGTGGGGTAAAAGAGACGCATTCACCAAATTCCGTTTCTTGCAAACAGCAAGAACAGGGCAGATGTAAAAATCACAGTTGTAACTTTAGGGACCGGTGACCTCCCATCACTTCCAAATAATCAATTGACTTCTCCACAATACCAATAACTAAAACCCATCTTTGCGCATCAACTTATTTACAAAAATCTCACATAATCCTCAACTCGAACTTTCCTAATTGCATCTCAAAACATTATTAAATATACCACACAATCATTAATTCAACTTATCTATGTTCATCAACTTAATTACTCGAAACCGTACCAAATCATTAACTCAAATTACCCTATCTACATCAAAACAACGTTCTCAATTATACCGTATAATTATATCAACTCAATTTCCCTTGCCCCAAAATCCTTAAATCAAAACATCTTTCTGTACATCAAACAATTTTATCAAATAAACCATGTGACTTTCTTTTCAACTCAATTATCCATTTCCACAAAAAAACAACTATCGAATAAACGTACTTTGAACAAACTTATCTATCACCATGAAAAAAAAACTTTCCCAATTCTTCAACAAATTCATCAGTGCAAACTTTATCTATCTCCTTCAAATAACTTTCTCAAATATTCCACGAAATCCCTAACTCAAACTTATCTAACTCCTTAAACAAGTAGTGAAACAACAAAAAAAATTCACACCCAATCCTCTTCCAACATTCCAGCATCCTAACGTAAAAACAGGAAACAAGGGGGGAGAGAAAAAAACGAAAACCCTTTGGAAAAAAATTTTGCTGAGTCCCTTATCTCATGTTGCGACAGCAGGGGGGGCGTGAGAAGAAGTTTCCTCCTAAGGCGCCAAAAATCCGACATCCAAAAATTCCACCCCTGAACTGTGTTGCCTGCGAAAAAGAGTAACCAAGAAACAGAATTTCTAATCAACAAACAGTATCCCGCCCTTGACCGGATCGCGTGCGGGGGGATTACCGACGAAAAAAAAGAGGTGCGGACAAAAACTCTCCCCACGTTTTCGAAACGAATGGACAAAAAAAATTTCAACACCATTATCTGACCAACAACAAAAAAACTTATTACCAAATAACAAGCAGAACTATTTATTAAAATCCAGAACAAAAAAATTAAATCAACATCATTGCTCAGCTAAATAATCTACCCACGCACTAACATAAATCAACACATGTAAGCCTAGCATCAACGAGAAAAAAAATACCATATCGACCGACCAAAACCTTAAAATTCCTAGTAGTTTAGCGAGACACAATGATTGACTGCAAATTCATTTAACAACCACAATTAATCTAAACCAACAAAATTACTATCTCGACAAACAAAACCTTCAATTCCTAGTAAAGTTTAGCACACAAGCGAGACACAATTATTGACTGCACATTAATTTAACAACCACAATTCTAACTAAACCCCTGAATAAACAACAAAAAAATTCCAAATCTATAGCAAAACAAGCAACACAAAATTAAATGAGCATTGAAACACCTAACCGAAACACTAGAAATTTTTTAAATCAAAGTTAGCAATCATCTCACATAACAAAACAACATGAACGAAAAAAATTAAGTTTCAACATAATTTCGTAGGGAAAATATTCAAACAACCATCTCTATCCATAAGTTAACGAGCATAAATTCCAATGTTATCATCATTTAGAAATATACAACCACTTAAAATTGATACACCAACAAAATTTAGCAATAAATTAATTCTAACAAAATGCCGTTACTAAAAAAAATTAATCTTCTATACAAAATCAAAATTTAACCAGAAAGTACACAGTTATACACAATCAAATCAGCATAAACTAAGCTATTCAATAGAGGAACCTTTTGTATGAAAAAAAATTTAAATTACTAGATAATAGTCACAACACAAATTATGTAATAGATGAAAAAAAAATTTCAAATATGTATGTATCGTAACAACATTCAAATTTCATGACAGGTGTCCAGAGACCCCAAAATTTGATTTTTGCTGCAAACATAAATTAAAGCTTAAAAATAAAAAATTAAAAATTGACGTACGTACATGATTATCATTGAATAACACTTGCATTACACAAAATTTATGTAGTATATTGCACAAAACACACAGCATAAAAATATTTTATCTAGAGTTAAAATTGATATTAACCACAAACAACACTATGTCATTTAAGCATAAAATCAAGACATAAAACAAACTGCATAAAAAAATTGAACTGGAATTCATTAAATATCAGGAAATCATTAAATAACTGAGTACAAAATTTGATCTTACAAAAAAAACATAAAACATAACATGAAACAAGGTGCAACTATGAGACAGGTACCATTAAATGTGTGCTCTCGAATTTACGAAGCGTAAAAATTGTAAAAAAAAAATTCAGTCTCCTTCAAAAAAATTTTAGCGCGGAAATGCGTTAACGAGCCGAATTGCCTGCACGAGCCCTTAAATTATACCGTGGACTTGGAACAATACCCTTAACCTCCGTCTCGTCTGGTTGCAAATCATCCAAATTGTTCAAGTGCAAATATGAAAATTTCTTAACAAATGGAATCATCCGATTGACATGCGTGTTGAATCGTTTCCTCAATTGTTCTACATGTTGAACCCTATAATTGACATTAGAAAAACGCTCTATTACTCTGTAAGGACCTTCGAACTTAGGTCTGAGTTTTGGAGATAAATTAGATTTAATGTTAGGCGTCTTTATAAAACACAAGGACCCGATTTTTTGTAATCGTAATGATATTGTTTTGTCGCTCTCGTACTCAATTCAACATGTGATGCCTCCTGATCCTTTAGATTATTTAAAACTTTATTGAAAGTATGCTCCAAAGACACGGTAAAAGTTTCTCGACATATTCATACTTATTTTTGTGGTGTATCGAATTCTTTTCGTAAGTGTAAGATAATCGAATATCTCTGCCATGTTCTAGGAAAAAGGGCGATGTGTATGTAGCCTCATGGATCGCTGAATTTAATGCTAACATGGTGTGCGGGAGTTGCTCATCCCAATCGTTTGTGTTTTGTGAAATTGATGTCAGGATATTGGCTAGCGATTGATTGGGTTTCTCTACCTTACCGTTGACGTGAGCGGAATAACTTGATATGTGTCTTTTGTGAATACCCATGACTCTGCAAAATTCAACAAATTCGGAACTCTTAAAATATGTAGCGTTATCTACGACTAATTTATGTGGGCAACCCCTGTGTACAATGTAATTATCAAAGAAAGCTTTTGAAATGGTACTCGACCTAATATCCGGAAGTGGAACAATGTGAATGTATTTTGTGAATGCATCTATCATAGATAAAACATAGCTATATATATATATATATGGCATGCAGCCAAAAGCAACGCAGTCTTCGCGCGCAGGCGCATTGAAATGAAACTAAAACTCTTGGACATTAGAGCAGAATTAGAGAGAGAAAGAAGAGAGAACGCGAGAGGTGCGCGAGCAGGCGTTACCTTCTGAATATCATCGTCAAACTTATCTGTAAAAACTTATCTACCTTTTTAATTAATTTTTGTTTAATGTTAAATAAACCATAAGAGAAACGTATTGGACCCCTTGTTGTCTCCCACAAATTATGGGGGCTCGGCCGGGATAGATAAAATTTCGATTTTGAACCAAAGTCTGGACAATGAACAACAGCGTCCGTGAAGGAGACGCTCCGCCATTTTTCGGAAACTTCGTTCAACCTGGGTAGAGGTTGAATTTTTCAACTTCATTCCGCCTGTGTAGAGGTCGGAACAAATAACAAAATAACCTGTGTAGAGGTGTATTTTTCAACGAACCATCGACAAATATTCCACCTGTGTAGAGGTCGGAACAAATAACAAAATAACCTGTGTAGAGGTGTATTTTTCAACGAACCATCGACAAATATTCCGCCTGTGTAGAGGTTGGAAACCCATCGACGAAAATTCCGCCTGTGTAGAGGTTGGAACCACTCACAAACACCTGCGAAGAGGTGACAAATCGAACAATTTCAAGAACTATTTTTCATCTAACGATATAACCTGCGAAGAGGTGAAATCAGTGGATTCACAACGTTTTTTCTTCATTGGATACATCGTACGTGCGAGCAACAAAGGGAGCCAGAAAAAAAAAAAAAAAAAAGGTAGGATCTTTCTAAATTTTTCTAAAATGTATAAAAACGCTCTTAAAGAGGATCTCATAAGAGTTGTTGAGGAGCTAGACGGTACTGTCGAAAGTACTGACACTATAGTTAAACTAAAGACTAAAATTGAGAACAGTAGTACATTTGAAAGTGATCCAGATTTCGTTAAAACTTTAATTCAAAACTGTATAGATGAGAGAGTATCGCAAAACGAAAGAGAGGTAACTTCAGAACAAAAAATTGAGCTCGCGAAACTTCAGTTAGCAAAATTAGAAAAAGAAATCGAACTTCAATTGGCTAAAAATAAAGCATTAAGTTTAAATCCTGCAGCTAAAGTCGAAGAAAAACAGTTCGAAACTAACATAGAAAATATGATAAAAAGTATAAAAACTTTATCTCTTCCTGTTCCCACCAGATCTGAAAATTTTAATCTGTTCTTCCAATCATTAGAACGCGCATTTTTAACCAAGAAAATAAATGACGAATATAAATCTGAAATTTTAATAAATCTTCTGGGCGAAAGAGCTCATAACGTCTTACTGTATATTAAAGAAGAGGAATTAAATGACTATGAAAAACTAAAATCTATAGTACTCAGAGAATTCCAATTAACCCCTCGCGAATGTTTAAACTCATTTAAAAATGCTGTAAAATCATCAGGCGAGACATACATCCAATTTGCTGCAAGATTGACGGCAAACTTCCAATATTATTGTTCGTTAAGAAAAGTTAATTCCTTTGAATCTCTATGTGATCTTATAATTTCTGATAAATTATATGAAACTTTAAATAAGAAACTGCAACTCATATTGGCATTCGGGAGAGAAGCAGAAGATTGGTTTAGCCTATTGATTTAGCTAAAGAGTGTGATATTTATATTTCATCTAGAAGCGGATCACATAAAGAAATTCCTATTACTTATGGATATACCCAAGACCCCTTTAAAAATAGATCACAAAACTTTAAACCAAAGGTTAAAGAGAACTATCCCCAATATCATGAAAGAGAAAATAAAAATTGCTATATATGCGGTGATTCATCTCATTGCGCAAGAGACTGTGAGAAGCGTTTTAAACCTAAAGAATCTAATGACCACATCCATAATAGAATAATCGTGAATACTTTGAGAAGAGAGAGCGAAAAACAAAATAGCGAAGAATGCGCAAATCTTCAATACGTAAACATTTTTGTGGAAAATCAGCCCGTAACAGCATTTATTGATTCAGGTTGCCAGATCCCAGTTTTAAATCCTCACTAATTAGAGTGCAAACACCTTCCGAAGAGATCATAACATTAAGTTCATGTTTTGGCGAACAGCGTATGATAGAAGTTAAACCCATAAATATTTCTTTTAATCAACACTCTCCTAGCTTAAGTGTGAGAACGGCAATATCACCGACCTTGACCGAAGAATTTATTATACATCCCAGTGTATATTCTGAAATAGAGAAACTAGGCCACGCAAAGAGCGATGTTTTATTGAGTGAAAGTGGATCCTCTTTGAGTGCAGATTTGGGTGTTCAGTTTAATTCAAGTGTTTCTTTTCCAAATGTTTCTGTTTCAAATGTGATAGAAAACTCTAGTTATGATTTGTCACATGTTTAAAACTTTAATACTAGAAATGATTCGAGTTCTCTAATTAAGGATTATAAATGTAATAAAATTAAGATTACTAAGTTAAAATTGAGTATTGTAAGAGAAAAATGTTCTGATATAGTATTGTGTAAGAAAGCCAATGGTGCCATGAAAACGAGTTCCGTGGAATTTATCTCCCGCTCACCTAACCCTTTACCTATGAAGAGTGAACATCGACGGTTTGTGTTTGCTCCGAAAATTTTGAGCCTTGGCAGTGAAGCGAAGGAAAAAGAGAAATCGTTTTGAACAGACGTCCAGAACTCTACAGAGGAAAATATCGATGCGTTCAACCAAAGATCAACTTGTTAAAAAAACGTTCTTATGCCTGTGAAACACAATGTTTTCCTGTGGAACCTTCCGGATGTCGAAGAGGTGCCTTCACATGATGGAGAAACTGTCTAGTTCAGTTATGATATGTTTAATCTCTATATATTTGTCGTATAGTCCTTGTCTGTTCCGTTTTTGTATGTTTCAGATTCTCCTCTGGTCTCCATGGAAGTACCGCTGCGGACAGCGTACGGTCAGAATGGCCGTTATGGCATGCAGCCAAAAGCAACGCAGTCTTCGCGCGCAGGCGCATTGAAATGAAACTAAAACTCTTGGACATTAGAGCAGAATTAGAGAGAGAAAGAAGAGAGAATGCGAGAGGCACGCGAGCAGGCGTTACCTTCTGAATATCATCGTCAAACTTATCTGTAAAAACTTATCTACCTTTTTAATTAATTTTTGTTTAATGTTAAATAAACCATAAGAGAAACGTATTGGACCCCTTGTTGTCTCCCACATATATATATATATATATATATATATATATATATATATATATATATATATATATATATATATATATATATATATATATATATATTACCTTTAGGCGTGGTTTTTAAAGGACCGAAAATATCCATATGACACGTTTCTCCTGGTTCAGTACTTTGTTCTACAGGTTGATGGGGTGCAGGCGGAATTTTAAAGGCGTTTTTTCGAGATAAGCATATGGTGCAAGAACGAACAAAATTTTTAGTATCTTTGTACATATTATGCCAAAAGAAGTTTTCGCTGAGTCGATGATATGTTTTAAAAAATTTAAGATGCCCTCCATATTCTGAATGAACAGATTCGAGAATTTTAGCATTAGACAATGTGGAATGCAAACTTGCTTTCTAGTGGTGTTAGACCTGGGTGATCTGGAGGGGCGCTTGGACAAATGACATAACAAACCTTCCCCATTAATAAAATAGTTGCTGATTTGTGGGCTAACGTCATTTTGATCAATTTTTGGTATGATAGTGCTTAAAACAGAATCTTCGCGTTGCATATTAATAAGATCTTTAGAGTCCGGTAAAGCTATTGTGATGTTGTTAATATAACGGGAAAGATGATCTGCGACTGAATTTAAGGATCCCCTGATGTAGTGTATGTCGTAATTAAATTCTTCCAGAGCCAATTTCCAACGCAAAATTTTGGAAGAGGGATTTTTATTAGAAAGAAATCCTGCGAGAGGCTTATGATCGGTAAAAACCTTAAATTTTCTGCCTAACAAGAAAGGTCTAAAAAATTTAATGCTGTATATATCATGAAAAATTCTAAAACCGTTGCGTTATATTTAGATTGTGATGGATTTAATTTCTTAGAAAAATATAAAGGTTTGACTTCTGAGTTAGGATATTTTTGTTCTAAAACTGCCCCTATGCCGCGAGAAGAGGCGTCCGTTGTTATTTGTAACTCCGCGTTCTGGTCAGGTAGAGCCAAGACCGGTGGATTCAATATGGCTTTCTTAATATCATCAAATGCCTCCTGCGTTTCAGATGTCCACTCAAATGGAGTGTCTTTTTCTCAATAAATTCGTTAAAAAAGGGAAGTGCACGTTTCGCGAAATTCTTGATATATCTCCTATAAAAATTACAACACCTAAGAAAGATTTAATTTGTTTTTTGATCCTTTGGAACTGGAAACTCATTAATTGATACGGACTTATCTTTATCTATAAGAATGCCTTCCGGCGTTACTAAAACCCTAAAAATTTACAACTTTTTGTTAAAAACTGACACTTACTCGGATTAAATTTTAAGTGAATTCTTTCAAAGCGTTCAAAAATCTTACCCAGTAGTTCAAAATGTTCATCTATAGTTTAAGTGAATAAAATAATGTCGTCTATATAAACCAAAGCTCCGTTGTGTAATAAATCTCCCAGGACCTCCTGTGCAATTGATTGAAAAGCTTTAGGCGAGTTTTTAAACCGAAACATAATCTGTTAAATTCATATTTGTCACCGTCGGGAGTAGAGAATGCCGTCTTATGCCTGTCCGCAAAGTGTAGTGGAATTTGATTAAATGCTGACTTCATGTCTAATGCCAAAAAATAGTTTGAACCCGAAATTTCATGTAAAATGTCGTCCAATGTTGGAATAACGAAGTCTTGAGTCAAAGTTATTTCGTTGAGTTTCCGAAAATCTAAAACAAGGCGTCATTTTTCTTTTTGTTTGACAAACAAGGCCGGAGTATTATACTGAGAATTAGATTTCGAAATAATCCCCGCCTTTTCTAAATCTGTTATTTGACGTCGAAATTCGTTTCTTAAATTAAATGGAATTTTATAAATCGGACATTTAATGGGATAATCATGTTGTAGACTAATTCTATGATGCTCCGTAGCGGCTGCGGATAATTCTACCGTAGAGCGAGCGAAAACTTTTGTGCGAAATTAAAAGTTGAAATAATCTGCTTTTGATTTTACTGTCCAAACCTGAAAGATTGAAATCTTTCTCCGTGAGTGGGGGTAAAATATCTTGAGACACGGGAAAATCGGAAGAAAAGTCTTCGTAATTATTGACAGTAATTATTTTCATGTTTTTGTTAAGGGTGATTATGTTATCTGAATCGTTTCTAATTTCTAAGATGGTGTCATTTGTCTGTGGATCAATATTAATTTGCGAATTAGTTAAATGAATGTTTTTAGTTTGTAGCTTTGCTGAACTCTGAATAGTGGCCAATGACGTCGAATTAGGTAATGTTTCAACATGTATACCAACATTTGTGACCGAATGGGGACCCACACACGTTTTGTGTTTTAAAAATCCATGTATAAAGTTACTCTGTACAACACGCGAAGGGAGTGAATAATGAATAAGCGGAATTGAAAAATTATTAATTAATAAACGGTTTTTACCTATATCTAAAACTGTATCCCATAATTTCAAAAAATCGTATCCCAAAATAGCGCAATAATTATCGTTAATCTCTTGCTTCGTTATAAAAAAAATATGTTGAAATTGAAATTCCCCCAATGACAATTGTATTTCATAGCAACCGATAATTTCTACCGTGTCTCCACTTACGGCTTTAATCTGAATTGAAACATTAAATTCCCTAAAGTTATCATTTTTTTTATTTTAGTGAAAAAAGAATTAGACATTAAAGATACGGATGCACCTGTGTCAAGTAAAATTCTAAATTTGTGATGTTTAACATTAGCCTTTATTATTGGTAGATCAAATATATTGTCTCGAGATTGAATAGGAGAAAACCGCTCCTCTACCAAATGAAAAAATCTAAATACGGCTTTCTCCGCGGAAGTTTAAAGCATCATTTCTGTTATAACGTTGAAAACCCCTATTCCCAGAAGTTGTGTGCGACCCTCTCACCGGATGCCTGGGGGCTGCGTAATTGTCGCGAAAAGCAGATTCTCGGAAATGGACACGTCTCCCATAGAAACCGGGGTGACGTGAAACAGAATAATCGCTAGCGGCGTTTCTCCGGGGGGGCTGGTAACGAGCAGCGCGTTCGTCCCTATGCTTCTTTCTACACTCCGCCTGTCTATGTCCTTGAATGCCACAATAAAAGCATTTGAAAACGTTCTACCTTCTGTTAAAAGAATTTCCCCCTGATTTACGAGCTGTGACTGAACTGGCCTCCTGTAGACGGCCGACCCTTAAGTGGATTTCTTCTAATCTATCCGCTAATGCTGAAAGGACTGGATTTTCCGTTTGTGCTGACGACAAACCGGATCTCTCTTCGCTAGCTATTTGGTTCAATTTCATATTTTGCTCTTCGATCAATGCCGCGTTGATTGATTCGTCTAAATTTAAAGGATCACGAGAAAGTACAAAGCGGCGAATGTCATTTCTTAAACCGCTTATGAAACGAGATTGTAACAGTTGGTCGTTCGCATTCCTCACCGCGGTATTTTGAGCCGAATTTCCTGACTGGAATATCTATGTTCCCAGTTTATTGATGAGTGCTGCGAATTCTTGTACGCTCTCAGAAGGACCCTGGATACATGATGAAAATAACTGTAGACGCGTTGATAAAGGGACAGCTTTCTCGAATCTTCCAATAAGAATTTTTGCTATATCGTTATATTCTGTCAAAAGACTGTGAGTTGGGTCGGATAAAAAAAATTCCTCAGCTATTCCCGCTAATTTTAGTTTCAGAATAGTAACTTTTTCGTCGTTTGACCACTTGTCCAAATTCGCAACATCGTTTATTTTTCCCAAGAACCTACGATTCACCTCTGTCGTAAATTGGGATCAGATCAATTAGATTAAATTTATCGGACGCCGTTTCCGTCAATAGGGGGTCTGATTGTCGTGTACGTGGCATGTTTTTTTTAATTATTAATTAAGACAAAATTTCTAGCGAGTTTAATTCACAACGGAAACCGTTAAATTAAAACAAAATTCCAGCACTCGTGCAGGGTAAAAGAAATTCATGAACTCTTAAATTTAAATAAACTTTTAACTAATCGGCTCTCGCGTAAATACATGCATAGAGAGAAAAAAATTCACATCAATATTAAAAGAAAAAATTAAAGAGCACCAGTACCTGCGTCATCTCTGCACCTTGGACTCTTCTTCTCACCAAAACTACAAGAAAAAAATTCACAGTATCAAATTCGAGAAATATATAAAACATAGTAGCACACGAGATGAAAATTTGTCGTGATGATCCATCAAGAGACATTTACAATATCAAAGGATGTAAAAAAAATTTCTGACGACCAATCATCGGCACACAATGGTTGTACAAGGAAAGGAAAAAAAATTTAACATCCTGGTCACGGCACCAAATAATGCGCCGCCGGTTAAACTTTATTTAATTTATTCCCATTAAATCCATTTTAAATAAAACCCGGTTCTACTCTTCTATTAGCGTCACATTATAGCTTAAGTTTAAACATTAGATCTTTTAAAGACAAATAAACTGTACGCTAAATCAAAAGACATTCTTTAAATAACCATTAATTTATTTAACATAATAAGATTGAAATTAAGTTTAAGCATAAAGAGACACATAACAGGATTTTACTTTAACTCTGAGAAAGAGGCGAGGAAGAGGAGTCATGTCGCTGCTTGAGTCCCGCGGCTTTCAGAATGGGAAGGGACGTGTCAGACCAAGTGGGTGTGAGAGAATGCGTCAGAGAGTGCCTCTAATCAGGGTGCATCTCGTTTTTATTTGGCGGCAATTTACACCTATATGCTAGAGCGGATTCTTTACAGTGTCTGCATAATTCTTTCTCATTGGTCTAGGGTCAGCGGATGATTACCGTCTCACGGTCAGTGACATCCCCAGCGCGGGAAAATCCTAATGACACCCCCTATACCATGATATATTTATGGGAACAATGCCCCCTTCCAGGCGTGGGAACGCGTCACCCTTTTCGGTGGGGTAAAAGAGACGCATTCACCAAATTCCGTTTCTTGTAAACAGCAAGAACAGGGCAGATGTAAAAATTACAGTTGTAACTTTAGGGACCGGCGACCTCCCATCAGAAGCTAAAGCGTATGAATGAAAAATTTTGAGTACATCTGAAGTAGTTTTCGAAATATTTATTTTAAAGTTCAGAAAATTTGTGTGCGGTATGTTATACTTAATATTAATTAAAAATGGTTAAAATAATATGTCAATAATATTCATGTAATCGTTTGATGACACATTCATATACTAATAAAAATTATAATGGTCATTGATGGGAATGTCAAGAATTTTATGTAATTTTAAATTCAGACATTAAGATATTGATGTAGAAAATATAAAACTACCATCTAAAATACATGAAAAATGCAGTCTGCTATAAAATGATCTTGACAAACAAAATACGGCATTTTCACTTACTATGGCAGAGCCGGCTTAGTCAGGGGCGATCTGGAAAAACAGAGAGGGACCCGCGGTTTTGATGGATGCCGCTCTATCTTTTAAAGTTCTCAGGAAAAAATATATATAAATTACAAATGCAAAAATAAGTCTTGTAATTTTCCATATATTTTTATAACAACGAATTGTGGAATTGGCTTCCAATACATTGTTGTGTTTGACAATATCTAAGGTAACCAACCCTACTTTAGATAGATTTGTACTACTTTTTCGTAACCGTATTCCTTTTAAAATTAATTCGAGCTACCAAAATACACCTTTTTGCACTCTTAAAAATTTATGTAAACTATCACGGTTAATTTTAATTTATGCAACTTATGAAATGTTCATAATTAACCATTTCCGTCTAAACAGTTAACATGAAAAAAAGTTTGGACTCCCTCATTCATTAGGGAATTATATAAGATTCCAACATTAAGTTTTATTTTTCACCGAATAGGGTCGAGTGGTAGTGTATCGTGCTTCCACACCACAGGTCTGGGGTTCTATTAACGGGCTGGGCAAGGTCGACTCTGCCTTTTATCCCCACTACATTGGGTCGATTAATGAGTATCAAGCTTGCTTGGGGTCTTAAACACTGAAGGTGTAACGTCTTGTATAGCTATCCTTCAGTAAATGATTCTTTACAGCTTCACATAGAAATAAAAAAATATTGTTTATTTGATAAACAATTCTTAATGAGGTAATGTTGCCAAGCCGGTGTAGTCAGTTCATATTCCCATTCTCAACGCCACCGGCGTTCATCGTCTTTCCACTCCAATCCCGGACTCAGCCCTTTTCTTTCTCCGTCTCTCCTGTCTTCTCCTCTCGTCTCTTCTCCCCCTTCTCTCTCTCTCCTTTTCCGTCTACCCTCCTTCTCCTTCCATCCGTTCTCTCCCCTGACTCCCGACTTTCTCTCCCTCTCTCCTTTTTCGTCTCCTCTCGTCTTCTCCTTCCGTCTCCTCTCTCTCTCTCCTCCCGTCTCTCTTTTCCGACTTCTTTCTCTCCTGAAAAAGAACCCTTTTAAACACCAGGGGTGTGTTCACAACACGCTCCTCGTTCCTTCTTATTGGCAGGTCACAAAAGTCTCTCTTGACCTCCCTCGTCCTATTTGCGCATAACACGCCAAAACACACCCGAGCCGTCTGGCCCAAGGCGCCATAGTTCCTTGTCCAACATCTGGACACACTTGTCCATCACGCCAATTGTTCCTAGTATCCCGTTCACACCACACTAGAAAAGACGACATGATTATTTTAAGATAGGCTTCGCCTATTGTCAATGGGGCGCCGGCTCTACTTTACTATTATGGTGACCCGTCTGTCTGTCTCCACTCCCTGAGTTCAGACAATAAACAATGACCCCATGGCCACGTGCACTGGTCATTCTACAGCTGGTGGATCGTAAAAATTCAGGGACAATCGATGGGTGTCGTACTTGTCCTTGAACAGCTGGTGAAACCATAAAACTTGTCGTGAATCGAAACATGGGGATTCACAAAAATCGACGATGTCACAACTCCTTCCCCCTGAAAAGGTCCATTTCACTGGACTGCTCTGGCCTCATTTTGGTTCAGTTCGTAACATTTCACACCGAAAGGTTGTCTTATCAATGAGACCGATCAGGACAGCAATCCAAGAAACACATACAATCACAAGTAAAATAAACAAATAAATCCAAATTTCTATAAAACTTACACTTTACAAAAAAAGCTTAAATTCCGAAACTTGGACCGTTTTTTCCATTTCATACAGTTACATCAAAATTTAAAGTTTTAAAGAAATTAACTCAAATTATAATATTTCTATAATTCTAACACATCAATCGCTCATTCAATTGCGTTAAACATGTGTGAGCGTACACAGTCCTAAGAATTACTCATTCCCATCTACTTATTCCAAAGGTGTTTCCAACGATATTAAATAAACAAAATAAACATTTATAAATTCCAAGCTTTGTAAAAAAAATATTAAAAACCAAATTTTTAAATTAAGAAGTTTAAACTAAGACTTTTTAAATTTAATTAAATTATGGCTATCAGCAAGCATTATCACAACCATCATAACCGGTTATTCACAATTCATGGTATTGTCTTCCATTACGTTAGTTATTGAGGAAACACTTTAATTGGGAATATAATTAACAAACCTCAGTAGCTCATGCAATGAATTTTCTAAATCTACATTATGTCTACACGGAACAAACTTGCTCATGTCTCTAATTTACCTTTGGTCGGTCCGACTTCCGACCCAACCCTACTCAACCATTTTAACACAAAGTCTATTTTCTTTACACGGTTTTTCCAAATTTGTATCAGAATGTCTGTGTCGACCATTCGCGATACATCAATCTGCTCTAACAACCTCAAAATCAGAGTCGTTAAATTGCATCCATAATAAGCACAAAGAAACTTAAACCTCGATTTTTTAATAATGTACATGCCAACTGGCATAACGCATGTGGTGTGTTTCGGATAATTCATCATTAGAGAACGACGAAAATACCACTTCCACAAATCCAGTACAGTCACCCACGATGCCGCGTTGATCTTTTCTACCAAACTTTCCCCTTTTAAAAAAAATAAATCTCGGCTCGCGTCACCTGGTTCAAATTCCTATACTTTATACATTTGATACGCGGGTATGGGTATCGGTTCACTCTCCCTAACCAAACAACGGGCAGAGTACGGTTTGACTGCCCCATCCCGTTTACACCTAAATCTAAAAGATACTCTGTATCCTCTCGTAGTGAATTAATTAACATCTGAGATGAACAACAAGTTTTGATTCTAAATGGCTTTCCCGTAACCAAATTAATATCCTTCTGCCTTAAAACAATCGTCCCAGGATCTGGTAGAAACCTTTCTTTCTTTTTAGCGTTAATCATTATTAAGTAGCTACTTCTATCAGGCGGTAATTTAAAATACAATTGACTTTTCCTTAAATTACCCTGAAAACCAAAATCCATAAATAGCTTTACCGAATAGAGAGTTTCGGAACCTATTCCTTCTGAGCTATTCTCCATAACCAAGTTTGCCAATTCCGGCTTTCTACGGTACAATTTTATTAAATTAAGACGATAAATGGTACTGCGATCTCTTTATCCGGGTAAATCTATCTCGAAATTAAATTCTTAACCAATGTTAGACCTATTATCCGTCTCTAAATTATCCTTATAAATCACCCTTGGTTCTGAGAGAGGCAATCGCATTGCTAACCCGTCTTCCAAGCCTTTCCGCACATCTGCTTTACACATGTTTTCTTTCCCCCATTTAACTGCCCAGCTATCTTAGCTATTGTATGATTTCGAAAATATCTCCTCTCCAATATTATCCGGATTTATTACCCGCTGTGCACCCATCGCCACAGCTTTGACCCTTCCTTCACATAACCCAGCCTTCATTTTCACTTCACAATCACTATTTCTATACACGTTGAATTAAATCAACAATTTTACAAAAATGAAATATAATATAGCAATACATATACACACAATTTACTTAGTATCAATTGGGAGAACAGCTATTTTACTAATAGCTCTTTTAAATTCTCCTGATTGAGTTTTAACCTTGACAACTCTCACTTTTCCATCTGACCCATGATATACTTCTAAGATTCGACCTAAAGGCCAAGTATTTATAGGTAAGAAATCCTCTTTGATTAAAACCATTTGACCAATCATTAGATCATTTTTTTCAGTTATCCATTTCGATCTAGCTTGCAGTGTATTCAAATAATCAGATTTCCATTTTTTCCATGTGCGTTGCACAACCTTGGTAATCTTTTCCCATCGACTGAGACGATTTTCATTTACATCTATTAAATTTGGCTCAGGTATTGCTGTTATAGGTCTCCCTATCAAAAAGTGACCAGGGGTCAAAACATCGAAGTTATCTGCGTCGCTACTGAGGGGAGTCAGTGGACGCGAATTTAATATTCCCTCTACCTGAATCATAATATAGTTTCAAATTCTTCAAAGGTAAAGTGAAGATTTCCTATCGCTCTTTAAGATGGTGCTTCACAGATTTACACCTGCCTCCCAAAGACCTCCAAAGTGAGGGGATTTGGGAGGTATAAATTTCCAATCAATATTTTCTGACACGAAATATTTAGCTAAATTTTCATCCGGAAAATTGATTAATTTATGAAATTTCTTTAATATGGAGTTTGCTCCCACGAAATTAGTAGCGTTATCTGTGTAAATTTTGGAGCATTTACCCCGTCTACTAGTAAAACGTTTAAGCGTTGCTATCAAAGCATCGGAAGTGAGATCCGATAATAACTCGAGATGGATAGCCTTCGTAGAAAAACATATGCAAACACAAATGAACACTTTATTTAGAGTTCCCTTTCTCTGATTTTTATATTTTACTAAAAGGGACCGCATAAATCAAGTCCAGCAATAGTAAATGGGCTCGATATGTTTACTCTTTCACTGGGCAAATTACCCATAATTTGTGAAGAGAGAATGGGTCTGCTTTTTTGAAGCATGTCACACATTGATGAACGGTTTTACGAGCGATGCTACGACCGCTCAAAGGCCAAAATTTTGTCGTACAGCATTTAACAATCCCTGCGGGCCAACGTGAAAGAGTCTTGTATGCAAGCTGTTAAAATAAAGTTTACTTAATTTTGAACCTTTTGGTAAAATCACAGGATGTTTATGGAGATAGGGCACAGAAGCATTTTCTAATCTTCCACCTACGCGAACTATTCCTTCCCATCTACAAATGGAAATAAATTAGAAATACTACTTGGAATTTCTTTTTTATAAACAAGGATCTTTGGGCATGCTTAATCAATTTAATTTCTGACTCCTGAATTCGGCTACAGTTAGAGGTCCAACCTTTTTGGACTTATTCCTACAGTTGTAGTTGAATCTGAAAATATAAGATAAAATATTAATAACTTTGAAATAATTATTAGAAAGTTCTAAAAGTTCGTCAAGGATGCTAGAGGAATCACTATTCAGCAAGACAGTCTCTTCACTTCTGTCAGCTTCAGGCAATTTTTTTTTCCTTTCTTGAACTACAGTCTCTTTCTCATGTTCGGTGAGGTAGTCTAACTCAGGAACCACTTGCTGAAAGTTTTTAGGAAATTCAGAATCGGACAAAAATTCTGCACCTGTCCACCACCTGGAATTTGACACCAGACAGTCAGCGCTCAGTCCACGAGAGAGGAAGTCTGCTGGGTTTTCCTTACCAGCACAATGATACCATGAATGGGGATCTGTTAGGCTGGTTATTTCGCGGACTCGGTTAGCAACAAATTGCTTCCATCGGGTCTTGTTACCCTTTATCCAAAACAGAACTATTTTGGAATCAGTCCAGTGATATTGTAAACAGGATCTTTTAAGATTCACGATCTTTTTCACATTAGATGCCAGACGAGCAGCGACTAAAGCTCCAAGTAATTCTAGTCTGGGCAGGGTTACACCGTTTAATGGTGCTACACGGCTTTTTGAAGTCACAAGTTTAACAGAAATTCCATTCCTTGACTTTGTTCTCAAATATATGGCTGCGCCATATGCCTTTTTGCTGGCGTCGCAAAAAGCTATGCAACTCTACATCATCTTCCAGCAAAGTAGAATCTAGAACTATTCGAGGTATTTTTAGATTTCCTAAGTGGGGTAGCTCCTCACACCATTTTTTCCACTCCTTTTCAATATGTGTTGGTAAAGGGTCGTCCCATTGAATTTCTTCCTTCCAGACATCTTGAAGGAGGCATTTCATTCTAAAGGTGAAAGGAGAAATTAACCCTAATGGGTCAAAGATCTTTCCAACTGCTTGCAGTATGAAGCGTTTCGTATTTTTATCTAAGGAAACAAATTCCAATAGACTTTAAGTATCTGTAGTCAAGTAATCTTCATTAGTGTTCCATGATAGTCCTAGGACCTTTGTTCCACTTGCTCCTAAACTTACAGTTTCATGTACAGGATGTACATTAAAATTTTCTTTCTTCCATTGCTCCATTAAATTAGCATCATTAGTAATCCATTTTCTGAGGTCCATTCCAGCAGCTTCCATAATATTTTTTGCTCTTCGTGAAGTTTGAAGAGCTTCTTCAAATTCGTTATCACCGGAAATAAGATCGTCAACGTAGAAATTTCTATCTAAAAGTTCTACAGTATCAGGGAATTCATGTTTATATTTCTCAATATGATGCCTAATCGTGGCTGCCAGAAGAAATGGACTTGAACTAACACCAAAATTTACTCGATTAAAACGGTATACCTGTAGTTAAGGCCTTTTATGAACACACGGTTCGTCATCACTCCAGAGAAATCGAACGGCATCTTTGTGTTCGTCAGCAAGGCAAATTTGTAAGAAAGCTTGTTTAATATCAGAACAAAAAGCTACACTGGTGTGCAAAAATTAAGGACGAAGTCGAAAAATTAGCATATCAGCTGAACGAAGAGGCAGAGCGGACAGAAAGACCAATCAGGAGATTAAGTAAGGTGATGTACGGTAGCACATGCGCAGATATGCAGGTAGACGTAATGGGGGAGTGTCTGAGTAGTATAAAGCATGTTGTCGGTGTAAGATCAGCATTTCTGGCAAAGAGATTGCCCGCCGTATAGCAGTTAAAATCACACCGAGTTGCTGCCTCAGCGAGAAATGGCGAATAATCAATCTGTTAGACGATATCTGGATGCTTTTACCCGAGGTCGAATCATTGGGAAGTTGGAGGAAGGCCGCAGTGTGACAAGTGTGGCTGCAGAGTTCGGAATTGCTCACAGCATCGTTTCACGACTTTGGAGACAATTTCAAACTACAGGAACAGCTATCCGGGGGTTCAGTAGTGGTCGTCCACGAGGAACCACACCCGCAGATGACCGGTACATTGTCTTACAGGCCAGAAGAAACAGGCGGCAGACAGCGGGAGAAATCGCTAGACACACGACACAGGCGACTGGACGACCGATATCGCGTTTTACCGTGGCCAGAAGGCTGCACGGTGGTGGTCTGGTTTTGCACGACGCCCTATACGGTGTGTACCTTTAACGCCTGCCCATCGGAAAAGGCGTTCTCTGTGGTGCCGGGAACACCGGAATTGGAGAGACAATGAATGGGGACGAGTACTCTTTACAGATGAGAGCAGATTCAGTTTGAGTAGCGATTCTCATCGCATACTCATCTGGAGGGAGCGCAGGGAAGCCGCAATCATCCCTCGAACATCATTGAAAGGGACAGGTATGGAGGTCGCGGTGTTCTCGTTTGGAGAGCATCATGCTTGGTAGTCGTAAAGACCTTCACTTCTTCGACGCAGGTTCAGTCAACGGGACCCGTTATTGTAACGAGATTCTTGTTCCATATGTGCGTCTTTTTAGAGGCGCTATGGGTCTGCAGTTCCTTTTCATGGACGACAATGCACCATGTCATCGCACAGTAGCTGCCGAACAGCTCTTAGAGTGAGGATATTGAACGTATGGATTGGCCGGCACGATCTCCGAATCTCACTCCCATCGAGCATGTATGGGATTTTTCTAGGCAGACGCTTGGCAGCTCGTACCTTACCACCAGTAACGATTCGAGCTTCGATTGGCGCTGCAAGTCGAATGGGCAGCAATGCCTCAACAACTCATTGACACCCTCATTCTCAGCATGGGCAGACGCTGTGAAATCTGCCTAGCAGTCAGGATAGATCATATCCCCTACTAAAGATCGGATGTTTCTTTGCTGGACACCCATCACAGGGATGTTTCGGCCTTCAGTCGCATTGCGCTCCATGCTACTTTTTCAATTAAGCTTCTTTTTCCCTCTGATTTCTTTTTAGTAAGTGTTGCTTACATATTACACATGTCCTTACGTATTGGGGATCTTACGGTATTAAATGTGTTGATTTGGAAAGCTTTTGTACAAAGTTATATTGAAAAAACCGTCTCGTCCTTAATTTTTGCACACCAGTGTATTGCATTCAATCTAAAATTAATTAATATGTCTAAGAGATTGGGATTTAAATTAATTCCTGGCCATAAACAATAATTTAATGAGAGTTCATTATTTTGATGACTTCCAGCGTCAAATACAATTCTTGTTTTTGATGTTAAGCGACCGTCTTTTCTTACGGTCTGATGAGGTAAATAATATACAGGTCTTTTTAATTTGTTATCTGTAATTTCGGTTTTAACTTCTATAATGCCCTGTTCTGTGTAATCGTGAATGATTTCACGGTATTGCTGATATAATTCCGAATCATGACCAAATCTTCTCCATAAATTTTGGAAACGTTGTTTAGCGAGGGGATAATTATCGGACAATTCATTATAGGATTTTCTAAAGGGAAGTTGCACGATATAACGGCCTTTTTCGAATTCAACAGTTTCTTTAAAAATTTCTATAGCTTGATCCCTTTCATGAAGAACTGGATCCTCTCGTATCCCCAAACCCTCTAAATCAAAAAATAATTTTAAAGTATCTTGAATAGAGTCATTGTTTACTAAAAAACACTGTCCTTGTTTATTAATTTGTCTTTCTGCAAGTTTACCACACGCAATCCACCCAAATTCGCTTTCTTTGAAAAACAACTCTTTATTTATTTTATACGTATTCTGTTTTAAAACTTTAAAAAATATATCAGCGCTAATCAAAGCGTGAACTTCGTTTGCTTCATAAAATGATTTGTCAGCTAACGTCAAAAACTTTGGAATTTCCACGTTGGAAATATCTAAACTTGAGGAGGGTGTAAATTCAGTTATTTTGTCTACAATCAAGAAATCTACTGGTTCAGCAAAACTGCTATCTTCGTTTGAAATAATTGTTTTTAATTTCCATTTTATGTTCTGTGATAATCCATTTAAACCGGATACTGGTGTCTTTATTTTTTCCTTTTTTATTCCTAAACAATTACTCATTCTTTCTGCGAGTACACAGATATTGCTATCGGAATCTAGTATAGCTCTCAATTTTATTTTTTGATTATTTGCTCTGCGAACATATATTTCTGCTGTTGAAAACAGAACATTTTTTTTATTTATTTGATCGGGCCATGTGTTATTACTCAACACTGATGCCGGATTAGAATTCTTGTTAACTATTTCGCAATATTCTTTTTCATTTCCGTTATCTAAAGAGTTTTTTATTTTCGATTTATTAGAATTTCGAGTACAAATCAAATAACAGTGTGAATGTGAATCACCGCATTTGCATCGATATTTGGAAAGGCAATTAATTTGAATATATATATGGTTAGATTTTAAACACAAATTACAAAGTTTGTGTTTGCGAATGAATTTTAGTCTTTCGTCAATACTGAATTTTAAAAAAGTAGGACATTTACATATTGGATGTTGTGACTGACAGACTATACAATTTTGTTTTTATTTTCGTTTACTATTAAAAACTTTTGCCTTAGAATTGTTGGCATACATTTTATTTGGGTTCACTTTAGCATTTCTATCAACAAACACAGACAATAAAACGGATTCCCGTTGTTCTAAGAATTCAATAAATTCTTGAAATGTAGGGACGGTTTTGGATTTAAGTGATAATTGAAAATTTCTTCTCGGTTCTCTATCAAGTTTTTCAACTAGAATATTAATAAGTAAAACATCGGATAATTTATTTCGCTCATATTTAAGTACTTTTAATGCTCGTAAATTTTTTTGAACGCAATTCTGTGGAATTTCTGTGGAATTTTCATTTTGAATTTTTTCAAGCTTCAAAATGTTTTGAATTTGAATATTGATTATTAATCGTTCATTTTCGTATCTATTCTCTAAAAATTCATATAAAGAATCAAAATTATCAAAATTACTACATAAATAATTAACTTCATGAGTTAAACAAGATCTGAGGTAGTATAGCTTCTGAGATTCACTCAGTAGTATGTTATTTGTGATCAGATCGTCAAATTGGATTTTAAATGAACTAAATTCTTCGTATTTTCCCGAGAACTCGGGTAAAACTAAAGGAGGTATTTTAGTTTTTTTTTCGAAATTATCATTTGTTTTCATTACTGCCCCAGAACTTGGATTTCTTAGAGGAATTAAGAATAGTTTCAATTTTTACCTCTAATGACTCAAGGCGGACTTCAAGAAGATGATCTTCGTCTACGGCAGTTAACTCTGCATCTTTCACATTCGGAATGGCGTAATAGTTGTTGCGGAGTTCCTCCACATTTTTTTGTAGTGCAATTACAGTTCTTAGCTTTACTTTAATTTCAACCGAATCGGTTTCTTCGTTGGCACTTTCAATGAACGTTTCAATTCTGCTTATTTTACCTTCCAAGGTACTTTTTAATCTGTTTTCCTTATCCATAATGCACTGATCGCTCCTGGCACGAGCGGAACCAGAATGTTTATTTTTAGTTTGTTGTTTTTGTTTCATCGACGGACCAGCCACGCTTATTTCTTTTTTACTTTTTTTTTATTTAACCACACAACATGTATCACACAACATATTGTAACGTCGTGAGTAGCTATTCATCAATAAACAAATCTTTACAGCTTAATATACAAATAAAAGCAAACTTTATTTGCTATCAATTTGTAAATGAAGTAATATAAATCCAGATTAAATGCCAAGCCGGTGTGGTCAGTTCATATACTCATGCTCAACGCCACCGGCGTTCCTCGTCTTTTTCACTCTCTCTCGGGGATTTTGTCTTTTCTCCGGTCTTTTTCTCTTTCTCTCTCTCTCCAGATTTTTTTCCGGTCTTTTCTCCGGTCTTTTCTTTCTTACTCTCTCTCTCCAGGTTTTTTTTCGGTCTTTTCTTCTCTTGTCCTCAAAAACAACCCTTTTTAAACAACAGGGGTGTGTTCACAACACGCCCCTCGCTCCTTCTTATTCGCAGGTCAACAAAGTCTGTCTTGACCTCCCTCGTCCTATTGGCGCATAACACGCCAAAACACACCCGAGCTGTCTGGTCCAAGGCGCCATAGTTCCTTGTCCGCAGCTGGACACACTGGCCAATCACGCCACCTGTTTCTAGTATTCCCTTTCATACAACACTAGAAAAAGACAACATGGTTATTTTTAAGATAGGCTTCGCCTATTGTCAATGGGGCGCCGAACTCTTAAGTCTATTATGCCGACCCGTCTGCAAACTCCACTCCCTGTGTTCAGACAATAAACAATGGCCCCATGGCCACGTGCACCGGTCATTCCACAGCTGGTTGATTGTAAAACATTCAGGGACAATCGATGGGTGAGGCACTTGTCCTTGACCAGCTGGTAAAACCATAAAACCTATTGTGACTTGGAAGATGGGGGTTCACTCCCATCGAAGATGTCACAACTCCTCCCCCCTAAAAAAAGTCCATTTCAAGGGAATGCTCTGGTCCTAGTTGGATTTAGTTCTTAGAATTCACACACATAAAGATCGTCCCATCAATGAGATTGATCAGGGCAGCAATCCCGGTATTAAGAACAATCAAGAAATAACATAATACATGAATCAAATTTCCAAAAAAAATGTACACTTCACACAATTAGATCTTAAAATCCGAATCTGGGATTCTTTTTCTCCAAGTTACATTTCACCTTTAAATTATAATTTTAAACAAAAGGCGTCAAATGCCAATCTCTTAATAACCATCTACACTTAATCGCGCCTGACTACAGAAGTAAACATCTGTTGGCCTACGGTTGACTAAGAGACATCAGAGATTTTCACTAACATCTATTTTCTTCCACAATGTACACAGATACACATACACACATATAAATAAAACAGTAATTTACATATATATAATATTTAATTGAAAAATCCACAAACTACTTATTCCAATCTACTTATTCCAACGTTGTTTCCATCGATTTTAAATAAACAAAATAAACATTTATAAATTCCAAGCTTTGCAAAAAACATAAAAACCAAATTTTTAAATTAAGAAGCTTAAAATAAGACCTTTTAAATTCAATTAAATTATGGCTATCAGCAAGCATTATCACAACCATCATAACAGGTTATTCACAAGTCATGGTATTGTCTTCCATTACGTTAGTTATTGAGGAAACACTTTAATTGGGAATATAATTAACAAGCCTCAGTAGCTCATGCAATGAATTTCACGATATCTACATTACGTCAACACGGAATAAACTTGCCCCTGTCTCTAATTTACCTTTAGTCGGTCCGACTTTCGACCCAACCCTACTCGACCATTTTAACACAAAGTCTATTTTTCTTTCACACGGTTTTTCCAAGTTTCCATCAGAATGTCTATATCGACCATTCGCGGAAAACAACCTCAAAATCCGAGTCGTTAAATTATATTCATCATAAGCACAAAGAAACTTAAACCTCGATTTTGTAATAATGCAATATGCCAACTGGCATAACGCATGGGGTGTGCTTCGGATAATTCATCAGTAGTGAACGACGAAAATACCATTTCCATAAATCCATACAGTCACCCACGATGCCGCGCGTTGATCTTTTCTACCAAACTTCCCTTCTTAAAAAATAAATCTCGGCTCGCGTCACCTGGTTCAAATTCCCATACTTTATACATTTGATACGGGTACGGGTATCGGTTCACTCTCCCTAACCAAACAACGGGCAGAGTACGGTTTGACTCCCCATCCCGTTCACACCTAAATCTAAAAGATACTCTGTATCCCTCCTCGTAGTGAATTAATTAACATCTGGGATGAACAACAAGTTTTAATTCTAAATGGCTTTCCTTGCAACTAAATTAGTATCCTTCTGTCTTAAACAATCGTCCTTAGGATCTGGGGAAAACACGTCCTTATTTTTAGTAATGACTTGTTTTAATTCGTCGATCTGAGAGGGGATAGTTTTAAGTTGCAGTTGACTTTCCCCGCAATTTTTCCAGATAGTCAAACTTCGTGCATTGTTTATCTGGATAAGGAATTTCCGCATCTCCCTCTATGTCATCCGAGACCTCTTTCTACAACCAGGCTTTACCAGCTCGGGTCTCCGATGATACGGTTTTAGTAAGTTTACGTGATAGATAGTACTACGGTCCTTCTTCCTGGTAGATCTATCACATAATTTGTATCCGAAATTCTACAAGTACCTTTCCCGGCCCTATCCAATTTACTCAAGTTTATTTTGTTTAGAGGTAACTATCACCATTACCAGATCCCTTCCACAAATTTCCGTTCCATGACATCGCGATCGTACCACGTTTTCTCTTTTAAGCGGGCATTCTTTCATCCTAGTGATCGCAATATCTTGGCAACGTTTGAGTCTATTATTTAACTGCAATATATATTCCACTACCGATTGACTCGTGTTTCCTCCTCCATCCATTCCTCGTAAACTAACGTTTGGGGTGTTCTCAAATTCTTTCCCCATGACCAACTCGGTGGGACTGAAACCTGTACTCGTGCGCAACCGTTCTGAGAGAGAATGCCAAAGGAAGAACCTCCTCCCAATCTTCTCCCGATTCCACGCACAAAGCCTTAATTACGCGCTTGATGGTTCTATGCACTCGCTCCACTGCATTGCTTTGGGGGGTGGCTGACTGATGACCTCGTCACTTTGATGCCGAACTATTGAAAAAGGTGGTGGTCAATTCACTAGTGAAAGAAGTCCCCAGGTCGGATTGTATTTCGCGGGAATCATATCCTAGAAAAGATACTCAAGAGGGCATCTATTACGTTCGGGGAAGTAATACTTCCACCGGTATAGCTTCCGGGTACTTAGAGGCTACACAAATTGGATGTAATCAGATATCTGTTTTGCTTTGTTGAGACAGGGAGAGGTCCCACAGCATCTATATTGATTTTAGAGAATACCCGAAATAATCGGCACTAATTTCAGGGGTGCTTTCGCCTTATCTCTCGGTTTCCCTACTCGTTGACACGAATCGCAAGTTTTGACGAACTCCTCCACGTCTCTTTACACGTTCGGCCAAAAAAAAATGCCTTAGAATTCTATCTTTGGTTTTCGTCACCCCCAGATGCTCCCCTATTTCGTCATGGCTAAGTTTGTTAATGTCGAGTCTAAACTTTATGGGTACGCATAGCTGTCTGACCTCCTCCTCGCTTAGTTTTCGCGACTATAACTAATTTCCCCCGATGACCCCACCTTTGTCTATTCCTGTTAGGCCTTATCCCATAATGGTTTTAGATCGGGCATTTTCTTTGTTCCTCTTTAAATTCAACACCATTCACTTTCGCCAAAACTCTTCCCTCTTCTCCTTCAAAAGCGGGAATGATAAAGTTATCGTCTTCCCCCTCCCTCTGACGGGGGAAATCCGTAAGTTCAAACTCCGCTTCGTTCGCCTTTTTCTTTCTCGGGGAAAATCTTTTTGTTTACTTCAGTCACCACGGCGTTAACCAAGTGCACCCCCTGTTCGTCTGACTCCAGCAGTTCAGCTGTTCGGTTTCCCAATAAATATAGATCATTGTCACTACTATCCTGTTTTATTGCAGCCTTGGTATAAAACTCCTCCTTTCTTCGTTTTGATTTTAATTTTTAGCCAGAGGCAAACAGTGGCAAATCTCATCTAATGGGCTTTTCAACCAAACGTATTCACCTAGAGGTCATCTTCATTAATCCAGCTCCGCGAACAGACGTCTATGGATGACTCGAATCTCTTAGACATACGTGATCAATGCCATTTATTTCCATGTTCATTTTGAATTTTTTAAATGGGTCGTAATCCCGGTATTTAAAAAGTTAAATTAGCTACCGTGTGAAATTATTTTTCCTTAAAGGGACTTGGCACCCTTTCAAAACCTAAAATCGATGAAAATATCGATTTTTCTCAATTTTTAGTTTAAAATGTAGTTTGATACCTTTGGTACAATTGAGGGAAGTTTTGAAACGATCTGATTATTTTAAACGCAGTAAAATGCATTTTAAATATTTTGACAGCTCTTGTCAGCAGTTTAAATGCCACGCCCACCTCAATGTTTACATTTTTTTACTTGAGAATAAATCAATTATTTTACATTAAAAACTACAGAGAAGCAGAGGAATCCGTTAAGCTGTGACTGTAACTATCAGCAAAAGTTGTTCATTTACATTAGCTTTGCCATTTTCGCTTGCTGTGTGATTTTTAGTTTCATTAGTTTTTAACTTCATAGAAACCTAAAAAAGCATTTTTTTAATGCTACTTCAATCATACATTCATTCATTTTATTAGTTGCTGTTATCGCTAATATGCCTCTTTAGAAAAACAAGTTCAGTACGTGCTTTTGCAAATGAATGAAAAGCGATGGTGTAAAAGCGAAAGTTGATTGTGAAGTGAACAAAATTCAGTTTTTTCAAATGTACGCCTGAAAAATTGAACACTGTGGTAAAAAAGGATACCTCTCTGCTATTGGAAATTATATATTGGTGGACTTTAACCAGTTAACAATCTTCGAAGTGCAAAGTGCCAATATTGTGAAAAAACAAACTTTGAAACTGGAGCTTGAGCTGCTGATTTTCATAATTTAAAAAACTATTGTGTAGCAATTGTGATGAAAACAAAACTGTTGTAAACACATCTCTAAAGTCTGTTCAGACCCAGCCATGATGTGAATTTGAGAATAACTCAAGCTTTTTCACATATTGGGAAAGGTTATTCAGCTATAGAAAAATTCTTTGTATGGTGATGAATATAGATCCTTTTTCATCAACTACATATGGGAAGTGTGCGAGACGGCTGGATAATGCATATACTCTGGCATCTGAAAAACATATTTGCGGAAATCCACCGAGAAATTAAAATGTGTACGAGAATGGAGCTGAAATCACAGACTTAAGTGTTAGTTTTGATGGAACGTGGCTAATCCCGTGGTCACACTTCACTTATCGGTGTAGGGATGTGTTATAGATATGCTCACCGGATATGTTGTTGACTTTGAAGTGATGAGTAAGGTGTGTCGTCATTGCTCTGTGGCAAAAAATAAGCTAGGCCAGTCAAGTGCTGAATTCAGCATATGGTATGAAGGGACATAAAAGCGAATGTGATATAAATCACTTGGGCTCATCTACATCAATGGAAATGGAAGCTGCATTAACCTTGTGGAAAAGATCCACATCACTTGGATTCCGTTATATTACAGTATTATCCGATGGTGATTGTAAACGTTTAACTACTTGTGCGAGAAAAAGTGTATGGACCCGACATTGTGATAAAAAAAAAAAGGAAGAATGTATTAATCATGTTAGTAAAGCGGTTAGAACAGCTTTTGAGATCTACTGTAAAAGACTGTCGTGCTCAAGGTATTTCTTTAGTGGTAAAGCTCATGGTAGTTTGAAAGAAGCCACGATTAAAAATTAACTACTTACTACCAAAAGGCTATTTTGAGAAACAAAGGGGATGTGAATGCTATGAAAACAGCAATATATGCTACATTGTTGCATAGCATTTCTACAGATGCTAAACCTCAACATTCGAAGTGTCCTGCAGGAGAAAACTCATGGTGTTTCTACCAATCTGCGATTGCTAATGGGGAAAAACCTAACAATCATAAATTAAATGTAGGAACACCAATAAATGAAAAAGTTTCTTCCAAAGATTCTACCGATTTATCAAAGACTTGCATCTAATGAATTGTTAGAAAGATGCATTCGATGTGGAACACAAATGCAAACGAAAGTTTGCATAGCATGATTTGGGCAAAGTGTCCGAAAGAAATTTTCGTAAACAAAGACGTGTTAAGCGGGCAGTAACAGAATCTGTCTGCGAATACAATAAGGGTACAGTACGCACCATTGTAGAAACACAGAAAGCATTAGGTGTAGCTACTGGAGGTTCAACGAAACAACTTGCTACTATCTTAGATTGTCGAAACAAAAATTTAGAAAACGTCGTCAAAATGCCAGTAATAAGCTGGCTCTTAAACTTATTAAAAAGCAATACATAAAAAAAGAGTTATTAGCTAGGAGGAGAGAAGGAATGACTTATGGCGCAGGCCAATTTTAAAACAAACCTGTTTTGAAAAAATAATACATTTTAGCATAAATTTGTTTTACTTTATTTTATTTAGATATTGATTTAAGTAGCAAATTATTTTTATAAAAAGCTTTTTAAATTTTCTATTGTACATTTCATGTATTTTTATTACATTTATTTCATGTATTTCATTTATTTTTTAATATATTTCATAGATGTTTCTTGTAAAAATAAGTTACAATGATATTTCCTATTTTTCGTAATTTTGGGCTCACAGACAGGCACTTTAAAAAAAAGCTTATATTTTTTGTTTAATATTTTGAAATTGAATTATATTATGTTTTATTTTAAAGGTATATATTTATACAACATATTGAAAAATTATTACAAAAATTTAGACATTGTTTTGATATATATTTGCTGATTGGTATTCTTAAAAATGCATTTTCTCAGTTCGAGTTTTTTCATGAAATCATGGTCTTTAAAAGTACAAAACTTCTACAGATATTTATCAAACAACTTGAATTTTGGTGTGTATCTTATTACAATGCTTAATTAAATTAGGGATCCATTTTTCAATATTTTGAATAAAAAATTTTATAAAAGAAAATGTAGCAGAAGTCATGTTTTTTTAGCTTTTTTCCATTAATGTTTACATTTTATTTTTTCCAAAACTAATTTGTTTGTTGCAAAATCGATCCCTAAAGTTATTACTCATAGTCTAATAAATCCAAAAAAAAATTTTTGGTGTCAAAATAATGATAATTGTAAAAGAAGAAGAATTTTGAAAATCGGTAAAAATTTTTAAAAACTTTAAATTTTAAATTTTTTAAATTTAGGAATTTTTTTCATTGTGAAATTTCTTAGTTTAGTAGTAACTGTTAATAATATACAAAAAATATTTTAAAAAACCCTTAAATAAAAAATTGAAAAAGGTGCCGAGTCCTCCTTTTAATCTAGGGCACACTGGCTTTATGTGCCCTGTCTCATTGCAGTAGTAGCATATTATGGGGCTTCCTCTTCTCAAATTGATTATCCCCCGCCCTGGGGCACTCCCTCTAATTTGAGAACTCCCCTGGCTTACCTCATGCTTATAAGGATCCCTGTTCAAGGGCCCGATATTTTTACCCTTACCACTAAAATGCGCAGATTTATTTTTACTTTCGAAAGGCTGTTTATCAAAGGTTCTACGCTCCCAGGTTTTCGTCGGACCTGTTTTTTTATGCACTCTTTCTAATCGCCTCAAAATGATCCAATTTCTCAGCTAAACTTTTAGCCTCCTTGAAACCATCCCACGAATCTAGAAAATGGTCTACTAATTCACTTGGTGCTCTTTTTTTTTTATTTGTTCTGTCACTAGTAGCTCTTAATGCGGCGAAACCACCCACTTTCATCCCCGCTAGCCAGTTGTCCAGGTAGGACCTTAGTTCGAATACTAAATCCGCCTACATGGCCCCAGGTCTGCGTTGATGCGACTCAAATCTATCTCTAAGGGCTATCGGTGTGAGTTGGAACCGGGCCAAGAGTAGATTTTTATGTGGGGGTAATCGTCGCTTTTCTCTAAAGGTTCTTTTCGCTACTATCTCCGCAATTTCTATGGGAAGTAAAGGAATGAGTTGGGGGACCCATCTATCCTCAGCCACTTTTTCTTTATCGCCTGCCTTTCAAATATTTCAAAAATAAATTAATGTCTGCATTTTTTGCATCAAATTTAGGCACCAAGTCTTTTTAAATTAACACGTCTATTTACCCCTTGCCCTTCTAAATCGGCAGACGATACACTAACCGTCTCAGTGGCGTTAGACAATCTTAACCGCTCCAACTCATATTCTCTAGTCTCCTGCCTTTCCTTCAATTCCCTAGCCTCCTGCCTTTCCTTCAATTCCCTAGCCTCCTGCCTTTCCTTCAATTCCCTAGCCTCCCGTTTTTCCGCCAAGATACCCTCCAACAAACTTTTTAACCGATTCTTCGTTATAGTCTTCACTCTGACAAATTCTATTCTTAATTTCTGATTTGGTTTGAGTACTATTGACTTCGACTCCCAAATCTATCGCAACCTCTAACAATACCTCTTTTGTTTGTTTTAAAGAAACGCCATCGTGCTTTAATAAATACAACACTAAATCCAATCTCAATTGTCTCTAAACAAATCAAATATCCAACATAAATCAACACTACACTATACACTATACTCAGTTGTACTCCACAAACTTATACAACTACCAAACGTAACTAACTGTACACTAAACCTAGACTTTAATTATACTTCACAAAATAATAACAATACTCAGAGTAACGTGACAATACACTACGCAAAAACTGTGCTAACGCAGCAAATATACTACTGTATACTACGACCTAACTCAATAAACAAACATACATACAAGCATAGCAAATCAATACACTGCAAACAAACTTAATAATTTCTGTAGTCTCTCAGTCTATACTTTTAACTTTATCTAGTATTATTTTCCTTACAAAATTTTACATTAACTAAAAATAATGTTTTGCTGCCCCGATACGATACTCAAAGAAAAGACTGACCTAACATTGCAGGTGAAAACACTGGAAACCTCTTCCTTATCCTTCTCCGGGAAAACGGAAGGCAGGCACTTTGCGGGCACTCTTCACAAGCAGGAACGGGAGACACTTGCATCCAGCACTTCTCACAGCTGGGAAATCCAGGAATTAGGGGTCATTAAACTCGCTTCATCACAATCGCACACGGATGGCCTTTTTTTTCAATTAAAATAAAGGATTCGGGCATCTGTTTACTTAAATGCCGGATCCCACCGCTGCCACCAATTTCATATATTTATATTAGCTGTAACGTCGTGAGTAGCTATCCATCAATAAACAAATCTTTACAGCTTAATATACAAATAAAAGCAAACTTTATTTGCTATCAATTTGTAAATGAAGTAATATAAATCCAGATTAAATGCCAAGCCGGTGTGGTCAGTTCATATACTCATGCTCAACGCCACCGGCGTTCCTCGTCTTTTTCACTCTCTCTCGGGGATTTTGTCTTTTCTCCGGTCTTTTTCTCTTTCTCTCTCTCTCCGGGTCTCTTCTCTCTTACTCTCTCTCTCCAGGTTTTTTTCCGGTCTTTTCTCCGGTCTTTTCTTTCTTACTCTCTCTCCAGGTTTTTTTCGGTCTTTTCTTCTCTTGTCCTCAAAAACAACCCTTTTTAAACAGGGGTGTGTTCACAACACGCCCCTCGCTCCTTCTTATTCGCAGGTCAACAAAGTCTCTCTTGACCTCCCTCGTCCTATTGGCGCATAACACGCCAAAACACACCCGAGCTGTCTGGTCCAAGGCGCCATAGTTCCTTGTCCGCAGCTGGACACACTGGCCCATCACGCCACCTGTTTCGAGTATTCCCTTTCATACAACACTAGAAAAAAGAAAAACATGGTTATTTTTAAGATAGGCTTCGCCTATTGTCAATGGGGCGCCGAACTCTTAAGTCTATTATGCCGACCCGTCTGCAAACTCCACTCCCTGAGTTCAGACACTAAACAATGGCCCCATGGCCACGTGCACCGGTCATTCCACAGCTGGTTGATCGTAAAACATTCAGGGACAATCGATGGGTGAGGCACTTGTCCTTGACCAGCTGGTAAAACCATAAAACCTATTGTGACTTGGAAGATAGGGGTTCACTCCTATCGAAGATGTCACAATATATATGCTTTTTACAAGCGCAGCAAATTTTAAGTAATTTTTATTGTGAGCTTCGAGTATTAGAGTCCTATATTAATGCTCACGTCTGAGTATTAAAGAGAAATTTTCTCGTCTATCTTGTTCCACAGAAAGTTCTCGTTGCATGACGTTGGCGCGCATGCGCCAACAACGCTTTTATTAACTACCGGGTTAATTAAACGCCTACACTTATTAACCGGTTCACTAACTTCTGTGGTACGATTTTTTCGAGCCGGGCCCAAGGCGCCATAGTTCCGTCCAACATCTGGACACACTTGTCCATCACGCCAATTGTTCCTAGTATCCAGTTCACACAACACTAGAAAAGACGATGATTATTTTAAGATAGGCTTCGCCTATTGTCAATGGGGCGCCGGCTCTACTTTACTATTATGGTGACCCGTCTGTCTGTCTTCACTCCCTGAGTTCCCGAACCAGCCAAACAATGGCCCCCCATGGCCACGTGCACTGGTCATTCCATAGCTGGTGGATCGTAAAAATTCAGGGACAATCGATGTGTGTCGTACTTGTTCCTTGAACAGCTTGTGAAAACCATAAAAACTTATCGTGAATCAAAAATGGGGATTCACAACAATCGACGATGTCACAAAGGTCTCTTTCAGACAGACCACCAAATGGGACATCTGTTCATGCACCTCAGCGTCAATGGTCACGTATATTGGTATGGGCATAGTAGTTTCCTGGCCCTCATGGATTGTTGTGCCATTGAGTTTGAGTTTAAGTTTTGATTGCCTCACTTTGGGGGATACCCCTTAGATAAACATGTATTTCCACTCATTTGCTTTTAAACATTTTTCTTTCAATTACGCTTATTTCAGAAGGAACTTTGATTTTTCAAATGTATTTTTGCTTAATAACATGTATATTTGTAAGTATTATATTAAAATTTTGATCAATCCAAAATTACATGTTTTTTGCTCCTCTAAAAGCTTTTAGGATTTTACAACTGATCTTACAATCCATATACGTTTTATAGTAGTATATTTAAAAATGATAAAGACATTTTTACGACTGTGTGAGCTTTTTATGCCTCGTTTATAAATATAAAAAATTCCATTCAGCTACAGTTTTTAGAATGTACATAAATAACAGAAGGAATAGATATTTTACATATTATGAATATTTTTGACTGCAGTAAGATATATTTATATAATTCAGTTTCTTTGCAATTTGAATAGAAGTTGTAAGCCATTTTGAGAATAGTTTGATATTGAGTATAAACCCATATGCTGTTTAATATTGTAAAGTGTTTTATTTTTATACCAGCACACATTAAAATAAGGCTCATTTGCAGTTATATGATCAGCTTCAGTGATATTTAAATTTTCAAAAATAGTCTACACGTACGAAAACATTCTTTTCGAAACCACACACCCACATCTCATACTATGTCTTCCCTACAGCAGGAAATATTTGTGTATACTCAAAAAATTAAAAACAGGATATTATTTCCAAATGATAAAATTGGTTTTAAATTTTAGTATGGATACATTGTGGAACTGTGGGTTAACTTCACTGAACAAAATTGTTTTAAGTGTACTATTTTGAAAGACAAAATTAATTAGGAGAACTTTTCTCACAATAGAATTTGTAATGACTGAATTGTGTGAAAATGTAGTTATCGATGATGTGTGACATTTTTCCTTGTAATAAACGAAACAGAAAGATAAGGAATTACATTTTGAGTGAAAATGGTTAGAAGTACTGTCGTACGCATTTGAAGAAGTATATCCCCCATTAAAATTAAAAATTATTGACTGAATGTGTGTTATGCGCATCACAAATGCCGATGTAGAAAAGAAATTTTTATTTAATACAAGAAGTTCGAAAAGGAGAACACTAGGAATGAAAATTTAGATTTTTCCGAAAAATATTCAGTTAACATAAAAATATTATTTATGTGATTTTAACCCTCTGAGTGGTTAGTTTCCTCCTGAAAAGTTATTCCGAAAGCGTTTACTCTTATTTTGGCATTCGCTTTAAAAATGCAACAGACTTCTTTCCTTTCTCCCTTTAAAACTTGGGAGGTCGAACAGGGACAATTTCATGACCTAGTTCGGTTCCTTTGTCAAGTAAGAACCAAGAAATCAATCGTTTACTGCTAGCTGTTAAGTTGCCTTAGGCAATCTTTTTATGAAAGCTGTAGTGGAGCTCTGTGTTTTCTTTCCCCCTATATGTTCAGTCACAGTAAAATTAAAACAAAAAATGAAAGGTAAAAAAGCAAGGTAAAATGATAAATAGTATGTTAGAAGTTGAAAAATAATTATATTTTTCTTCAAACAAAATTTATTTTTCTGTCATTTTATAAAAATTAAAAATATATGTATTTTTTTGGTATTGCGATTTGAACCAGAAAAAGCATCCTGTATTCAATTTTGAATATGAGAGTAAGAAAACGCGCTCACTTTCCTGTTTTTTAAAAAAAGTAATGAGGTAAAAGAGCAAAAGGCCCTATCTCATTTATTAAACAATAAGACAATAAAAGGTGCATATGGTGATATACATACGATGATTATATTTATGAAATAAAACCGATCTTTCTCTATTCAATTATATTTTTAATTTAAAATAGCATAAAAAGGATTTCAATACTTTTAATTTATTTTAATTAAAAATCATATAAATGATATTTTTATGTTAACTGAATATTTTTCGGAAAAAAATCTAAATTTTCATTCCTAGTGTTCTCCTTTTCGAACTTCTTATATTAAATAAAATTCCTTTTCTACATCGGCATTTGTGATGGACATACCACACATTCAGTCAATAATTTTTAATTTTAATGGGGGATATACTTCTTCAAATGCGATGACAGTACTTCTAACCATTTTCTACTCAAGTTAAATTTCTGATCTTTCTGTTTCTTTTATTACATGGAAAAATGTCACACATCGATAAACTACATTTTTCACACAATTCAGTCATTACAAATTCTATTGTGAGAAAAGTTCTCTAATTAATTTTGTCTTTCAAAATAGTACACTTAAAACAATTTTGTTCAGTGAAGTTAACCCACAGTTCCACAATGTATCCATACCAAATTTTAAAAACAATTTTAACACTTGAAAATGTATCCTGTATTAAATTTTTGAGTATACACAAATATTTCCTGCTGTAGGGAAGATATAGTATGAGATGTGGTGTGCGGTTGTGAAGGAATATTTTCGTACGCAGTAGACTATTTTTTGAAAATTTAAATATCACTGAAGCTCATCATATAACTGCAAATGAGCCTTATTTTAACGTGTGCTGGTATCAAAGTAAAAACACTTTACAATATTAAACAGCATATGGGTTTATACTCAATATCAAACTATTCGCAAAATGGCTTACAAATTCTATTCAAATTGCAAAGAAACTGAAATATAAATATATCTTACTGCAGTCAAAAATATTCATAATATGTAAATATCCTATTCCTCCACTTATTTCAGTACATTCTAAAAACTGTAGCTGAATGCAATTTTTTATATTTATAAACGGGGCATAAAAGCTCACACAGTCGTAAAAATGTCTTTATCATTTTTAAATAAACTACTATAAAACGTATATGGATTGTAAGATCAGTTGAAAAATCCTAAAAGCTTTTAGAGGAGCAAAAAACATGTAATTTTGGATTGATCAAAATTTTAATATAATACACAAATATACATAGTCGTAAAAATGTCTATCATTTTTAAATATACTATTATAAAACGTATATGGATTGTAAGATCAGTTGTAAAATCCTAAAAGCTTTTAGAGGAGCAAAAAACATGTAATTTTGGACTGATCAAAATTTTAATATAATACACAAATATACATGTTATTAAGCAAATACATTTGAAAAATCAAAGTTCCTTCTGAAATAAGCGTAATTGAAAGAAAAATGTTTAATTGCAAATGAGTGGAAATACATGTTTATCTAAGGGGTATCCCCAAAGTGAGGCAATCCTCAAACTTAAAACTCAAACTCAGTGGCACAACAATCCATGAGGGCCAGGAACTACTATGCCCATCCCAATATACGTGACCATTGGACGCTGAGGTGCATGAACAGATGTCCCGATTTGGTGGTCTGTCTGAAGAGACCTTTGTGACATCGTCGATAGTTGTGAATCCCCATTTTTATTCACGATAAGTTTTATGGTTTCACAAGCTGTTCAAGCTGACAAGCTGTTCAGTGTTTAAGACCCAAGCAAGCTTGGTACTCATTTATCGACCAAATGTAGCGGGAATGAAATGCAGAGTCGACCTTGCCCAGACCTGTGGTGTGGAAGCACGATACACTACCACTCGACCCTATTCGGTGAAAAATAAAACTTAATGTTGGAATCTTATATAATTCCCTAATGAATGAGTGAGTCCAAACTTTTTTTCATGTTAACTGTTTAGACGGAAATGGTTAATTATGAACATTTCACAAGTTGCATAAATTAAAATTAACTGCTATAGTTTACATAAATTTTTAAGAGTGCAAAAGTGTAATTAGGCTGCACGAATTAATTTTAAAAGGAATACGGTTACGAAAAAGTAGTGCAAATCTATCTAAAGTAGGGTTGGTTACCTTAAATATTGTCAAACACAACAAAGTATTGGGAGCCAATTCCACAATTTGTTGTTATAAAAATGTATGGAAAATTGCAAGACTTGTTTTTGCATTTGTAATTTATAAATATTTTTTCCCTGAGAGATTTAAAAGCTAGAGCGGCATCCATCAAAACCGCGGTTCCTCGCTGTTTTTCAGATCGCCCCTGACTAAGCCGGCTCTGCCATAGAAAGTGAAAATGCCGTATTTTGTTTTTCAATATCATTTTATAGCAGACTGCATTTTTCATGTATTTTAGATGGTCGTTTTATATTTTTCTACATCAATATCTTAACGTCTGAATTTAAAATTACATAAAATTCTTGACATTCGCATCAAGGACCATTATAACTTTTATTAGTATATGAATCTGTCATCAAACGATTACATGGCTATTATTAACATATTATTTTAACCATTTAATTAATATTAAGTATAAAATACTGCACACAAATTTTCCGAACATTAAAATAAATATTTCGAAAACTACTTCAGATATACTCAAAATTTTTCATTCCTACACTTTAGCTTCTCAGTTTTGCTTCTATGTAAGAATTTATTGTAATTGTATATTCATCAATTTTTTTAGTATATTTTTTGCTCTTAGCATGCAGTTTTCAACGGAATTGTATGAAATCTTCGAAATATATTTAAAAATACCAAATAAGCTATATAATAAGATTTGAAATTTATATTATACTCAAACAATTGCTAAAACTTATGGTAAATAATTTTTAACTGCGCGATGCATTTTTTTTTTCGAAATTTCAAATGGAGTTTCTAACATAAAATTTCTAGCTTTATACGGTCGAGATTTCAAAAATATACAGATTTTAATTACTTATTCAGTTAGTCTTTAAAAAAGATAAATGTTGAGGTATTTTGTATAAATTGATATTTTTTTGAACAGTAATTCGAATGTTTTTGAATAGCTCGAATTTAAAATTGATTTTTATGTTTATTTATATGCTTAAAAGTCTACTGTAAATGTTTCCGTATATTTTTGATTACCATTTATTCAAAAATTTAAGTTATAAAAAAAAATGTGGGAAAATCTTCATTCATGTTGTCTTTGATGTAAACTGAAGTTCAAGCACTTAAAATTCAAATATAATTCGGCGTATTTTAACAATATATAACTAGGCACTCTACGTAAACTTCCCTGAACACTTGGGCTTTGAAATCTAAAAAAAAAAAAAACTAATAAATCTTAATTAGTTTTTTTTTCGTTATTACTTTCTCAAAGTTTAAGAAAATGTTTCAAATTATTTGATGAAGTTTAAATTTATTCATTTTTAGTGGTTGGAAAATTGAAAAGGTTTCAAATTTTAAAAAGAGTTTGGTGCTTTATTAATTTTTTGTCATCTTATAATAAAATGATCATGTTTGAAAAACTGAAAGCTTTGATTAAAATAAGAAAAATGAAGCGAAAGAATATACTTAAAAAAGATAATTTGTCTAACTATATAAAATAGCAGATTGCACTGACACGCCCCAACTTGTTAAAGTTTTCAAATTAATATGAAACCAAAAAGGAATTGTAACATATTTTACTTATGCGTTGGGACTTTTCAAAACATTTAAAATACAAGCTCACAAACAAACACTTCCTGGGGTCTAAAGAAATTCTTCCCGGTTTTTTACGATTGCTCCAGGGTCAAAACACGGGGTTCCCTACGACCATAAAACTTCCTATCAGTGTCCTGCTGTGTTGCTTCCACCTTCCCTAATTATCTTTTAAGATGTTAAACCTTTAAAAGGGAGAAAGGATTTCAGAAAAGTACGGTTCAACCGCTTTTGAAAACGTTACTTGAAGGCAGAAAAACCCGTGCAGTGCATTTTCGAAGACTCTTTACAATGACGGAGATTTCCGCGCTAACCGCTTGGAGGGTTAATTAAAATAAATTAAAGGTATCGAAATCCTTTTTTATGTTATTTTAAATTAAAAATATAATTGAATAGAGAAAGATCTGTTTTATTTCATAAATATAATCATCTTATGTATATAACCGTATGCATCATTTATTGTCTTATTGATTAAAAAAAAGAGATAGGGCCTTTGCTCTTTTACCTCATTACTTTTTAAAAACAGGAAAGTGAGCGCGTTTTCTTACTCTCATATTCAAAAATGAATACAGGATTCTTTTTCTGGTTCAAATCGCAATACCAATATATATATATATATATATATATTTTTAATTTTTAAAAAATGACAGAAAAATAAATTTTGTTTGAAGAAAATATAATTATTTTAACTTCTAACACACTATTTATTTCATTTTTTCCTTTTTTTTTTTTACCCTTCATTTTGTTTTAATTTTACTGTGACTGAACATATAGGGGAAATGACCCAGTTGCCCTACAGCTTTCATACAAGATTGCCCAAGGCAACTTAACAGCTAGCTGTAAACGATTGATCTCTTGGTTCTTACTTGACAAAGGGACCGAACTAAGTCATAAAATTGTCCCCGTTCGATCTCCCAAGTTTTAAAAGGGGGAAAGGAAAGAAGTCTGTTGCATTTTTAAAGCGAACGGCAAAATAAGAGTAAACGCTTTCGGAATATCTTTTCAGGAGGAAGCTAACCACCCAGATGGTTAATCCACAAAGAAACCGTGCTTCAGTATCTGCAGAACTATTGCTCCCCTGAAGCCACGAACCCAAACACAGTATTTTGGAAAATAAGATTGCAATTTTCAGAACACGAATTTGCCCACTACGCAATAATTCATAAAAAATTTCTGCACCCAATAAACAATCAATGGGACCTGGCATATAAAAGGAATTATCTGCTAAATTTATATTTTCAGGAATTAATCCTGTCACATTTAGATTTTTAACTCGTGTTAAATCAGTACTTTTATCTACAACTAACATTTTTTATTCTCTTTTTTTAACTACCATCGGAGTTCGAGATTTCCGTAGTTACGCAATTTTTAACACATACAGAGGAGTCATTTAAACATGTGACCAGAATATTTACTTTTTCTTTTCTTAATCCTAATTTTTCTACGAATTTCTTAGTAATAAGATTCGTCATAGAACCGACATCAAGCAGACCTCTTATTTTCCTTTTCTCGACATATGAATCTTTTACAAAACACTTCACGGAATTCAAAAACACACTGGTGGCTCCCTTTTATGTTGATTAATGGCAAACACGGCGTTACTATCTTTCCCCCGAAACCTCTTCAGGGGGGAAGTAGTAGGATTAAATACTCACGCATCCACATTTAACCTTGACTCGGTTGATGGATGGAAAGCATTCGAGTTGCTGCCGTTGGTTGAGTTCGAATAATAGCCAGAGATGGAGATAGTACTTAAATTTATATTACAAGAAAATAAATATTTACAGTTAAAGTTTACACTAAAAGGTAATAATGCGGTTAAATGAAAATTACACCCTTGAAGGTGCTGCGGATTGATGCGAACAAGACCTTGCGTCCGTCCGTTGCGTTTCAGTTTTCAGAGAGTCCCCGTACAGGTTCCAAAAGTTTCCGTTGGGGTTGGAAAGCGGGGAAAATCTCGCGCACTCAGTTACAGTTAAGTGAGGAGTGTGGGAAACATACTCCCACCCTATATCCGAACTAGTTCGGATATATGGGAAGTTTGTGAAGTTTATGAACAGGTCGTTTAAACACTGAGTCTTGGGTTTTCACAGTTGCAACACGAACCATTCCGTCGTTGCCTGGATGCACTTGAAGAACTCGTGCCATTGGCCATGTACCAGGAGGACCCTCCTCTTTGATCAATACGATGTCATCTTCCTTCAAGTTTGGTTGTGCGTCCTGCCATTTCTTGCGAGGTTGTAAGGAGGAGATAAATTCGGAACTCCACTTCTTCCAAAAGCCCCGTTTGATGTTCTGTAGCAACTCCCAACGATCTCTGTGGTTGGAGGTTGAAGGAAGCTCCTCTGGAACTGAAAGAAGAACATCACCTGTAAGAAAATGTGAAGGTGTGAGTGTAGATATGCATTCTATGTCAGAGTCATTAACGTAGGAGAGGGCCTGGAATTTAGTAATCCTTCGATTTGCGTGAGCAAGGTTGTTAACTCTTCAAAAGTTAATATGGATTCTCCCAATACTCTCTTCAGATGAAATTTGACGGATCGAATTCCTGATTCCCAAATACCTCCAAAAATGTGGTGATGAGGGTGGAATAAAGTGCCAATCTATTGAAGATTTGGATAAGTAGTAAGAGATGGCTTCATTAGTTGGTAAGGAAAGCCATAACTTCCGTATTTCGTCAAGTTTTCGATGAGCTCCAACAAAATTGGTTCCATTGTCACTATAAATGTGGCGGGGAGCCCCACGACGAGCACTAAAACGACGTAGTGCAGCTATGAAGGAATCAGTTGTTAAGTCTCCGACTGCTTCAATATGAACAGCTTTAGTTGCTAAGCATACAAATAAAGCAATGTAACCCTTTGTAGATTTAGTCCCTCGACCTTTGTTGCATTTAATCAGTACAGGACCAGCATAATCAATACCGCAACTGAAGAAAGGTCTCTCCAGCGTGACACGGTGTTTTGGTAAATTGCCCATCAGCTGTGGTGTTGTGGTGGAGGTTTTGAATTTGTTACACTTAAAGCATTTTCTAATACATTTGTTAATTAATTTTTCTACTTCCTACGATCAATGGGACTGTCGAAGAACGTGAGCTAACAAAGTCGGCCCAGCATGTAAATGAGCGATGTGTTGTTCCTTGATAAGGAGTTCACTAATACTGTGCTGAGAAGGAAGTATGATAGGATGCTTGGAATTGAATCGAAGCTGGGAATTTTGCAATCTCCCTCCCACCCGTACTAAACCATGTTCATCTATGAAAGGGTGGAGGGAACGTAATGGACTTTTGGGTGGCAGAGAAATCTGTTTTTAATGCTTCGTATTTCTTCCTGAAAGTAAAAACCTTGAACCCAACGAATGATGGTTTCTTCAGCGGTTTTGGTTTCCGAAAAGGTAAGTGAAGTAGTATTACTATGGGATGAACTGATCGATGATCCTTGAGATGCTATCTTTTTACAGTTTTTAATAAATCTTTGGCAATAAGCAAAAATGCGAATTACTTTGGTGAGTGAAGGTAATGTTCGAATAAACCATGAATTACATCATTTGATGTGTGAGTAAACAGATTGAAGATGGAGACTGATTTTTTGTTCCGCTTTTACCTCATCCGAAGCCTCATCGCAACTGGATTCAGCCTTGGGCCAACTAGAAGTTTCTAGCCTTAGCCAGGGTGGTCCTTGCCACCATAACTTGCAATCAGGTAAGCATTTAGGATCAATACCTCGGGATGCAATATCTGCGGGATTTTCCTTAGAAGGCACATGTCTCCAATGCTTTGTAGGTAGAACTTCTATAATTTCAGATGTTCTATTTGCTACGAAAGTTTTCCATTGGCGAGGATGACCAGACAGCCAGGAGAGAACTATTTTAGAATCCGTCCAAGTGAATACATCAAAGGTATACTATTTTAATGTCCGTAAGACCGATTTAAATAGCTTGGATAGTAAATGTGCACCGCACAGCTCCAATCGAGGAATGGAAACTTGTTTGACAGGGGCTACTTTAGTTTTTGATACAAGTAGTTGAACCTTTATTTTGCCGTTGTGTTTCTGCCGACAGTAGATTGCAGCAGCATAAGCTAATGAAGAAGCATCTGCAAAACCATGCAATTCTACTATGTTGTCTGCTGTAAGGATGACCCATCTGGGAACAGTGAGGTAGTTGATGGCATTAAAGGCCTTTTGAAACCTAAGCCAATCCTCTGTTAATTGTTGTGGAATGGGAGAATCCCAATCTGTTTTTTGTAAGCCAAAGTTTTTGATAAAAAATCTTCATGAATACTGTACAAGGTGAAAGAAGTCCTAAAGGATCGAAAATTTTGGAAGATTCAGATAAAATACGTCTCTTTGTGAGTGGTGGTGTAAGTTCAAGCGATGGTTGGAAACCAAAAGTGTCATTGGATGAATTCCAAAATAAGCCTAATACTTTAGAACTTTCATTAGAATCTTTGGAAAATTCAACTCGTGCATCATGAGAACTATGTTCTGAAAATTGAGCGAGAAATTCGGTGGAATTAGAATTCCATTTTCTTAAATGAAATCCGCGAGTACTCAAAACATGAGCAATGTCCTGCAAATGGAGATTGCGTTATTTGTATCTGCTCCTGATAGTAAATCATCCATATAAATATCTTCCTGTAAAACTCAGGAGAGGTTGGGATTATCTTTATCATCGAGAGCGATTTGCTTAATACACCTAGCGAGGTGACAGTTTTTAGCTTGTATGTGCGAATGTTTTCACTAGAGTTATTTCTCCACAGAATTTGTTGGTATTTCTGAACTTCATCAGCTACTAAAATTTGACGGTACATTTTTTTCAATGTCCACTGTAAATACAATTCTAGGAATTCTAAAATTAAGCATTATTTCAAAAATATCCCTTTGTAATTTGGGACCTACTCCTAGCAAGAGAATTTAATGACGTACCATTTGTAGTTTTGCAAGATGCGTCAAAAACTACTCTTAACTTTGTTGTAGGGCTGGATGGCTTGATAACGGCGTGATGCCGTAAAAATTCTGATCTTTGGAAGTATGGGATCTGGAATTTACTAAGCTCATGTGACCTAGCGATTCGTATTCGTTCATGAATTCTTTGTATTGTTTTTCAAAATCTGGGTTATTTTTAAATTTCCGCTCCATTGCTAATAAGCGAGAAATTGCTGCGGGTTTTGAGTCTCCCAATTCTGAATTTGATTTATAAAATGGAAGTTTTACAACAAAGCGTCCATCGGAATTACATGCATAAGTATTTTGAAAATGTGTTTCCACAAATTGCTCTTCAGAAGTTAATAATTTATCTTTTACGTTAAGAATTTCTTCTAATTCCCAAAATTGCTTTAATTGATTGTCAATATTTGTACCATTAATGTGAAGATTTAGCATTGAATTTGAGTTTAAAGACTCAGTTAATTTGCCTGAAATTAGGAAACCAAAAATGGAATTTTAAGCGATTAAATTACTTTGAGAGCAAGTAATTTGCCCAGGAAGCAAAATAGAAAAAGTAGTCAGATCCGAGAATCATATCGATATTGTTTGAGATAAAAAAATTTCGGATCCGCTAAGCAGGCATTTTTAAATGAGAAATGTGTTTCGTTTATTTTTTCCGTTGGTAACGGAGCAGTTAGTTTTCCAAAACATATGCTTTAACTGGTAGTTTGACCTTGGGGTCATGTAACGATACTAAATCTATTTCAACACACCCTCTAGTCATCGCGATTTTAGAATCTTGCAATCCTTTAATTTGAAATCTAGCGTTTTTCTTTTCAGGCCTAGCAGTTTTAAACATTTTTCCGAAATGAATGTTGATTCACTTCCGCTGTCCGCCATAACTCGAACTTGACAGTTCTCCCCCAAAATATTTTTAATGTTAACGCTTAAAGTTGGTAATAAAGAAAAACATGTTTGTATAGAGTTCACGGAAGCTGCAACTTCTTTGTTTTGATTAGTATCATTTCCTGTCTGGTTTTGACCTTCAGCACGATGAGATTTATTTGCTGACATTGCGAAATTTTTAAAATTATTATCATGTAATAGCGAATGATGCTTTTTCTTACAATAGTGGCAAGTAAAAATTGAATTACAATGTGACTCAGTGTGCCTATCAGATAAACAGTTCATACATAATTTTTGTTTATTAACAAGTTGTATACGCTCTTTAACAGACATTTCTTTAAATTTAGAACATTTGAAAACAAGATGATTCATTTTACAACAAGAACATTTTAAACTATTGTTAAATTTCGATTTATTAATATAAGGGTGTTTTTCATGAGTAACGCTAACATTATAAAGTTCTAAGTATGTACATCTGTTATTTAAAAATTCTATAAATGCTTCAAATGTGGAAAATCAATATTATTTGAGAATTGCGCCCATTCTTGGCGCGTTTTAGGATCAACCTTTTGTAACAAAATGTAAATCAACCATACATCTCTAGACTCTGCTTTAGTATCAATAGATTTAAGACCTCTAATTACTTCGTCGGAAGTGTCTGCTATGTTGCGTAAGTTGTAAGAGTTAGTATCGTTAAAAGAAGGTTGTTCCATGAAAGTTTTAATGAGTGAAAAAATGATTTGCTTCTTTTATCATAACGAGCTAATAATTTTTCCCAAGCCTCGTTATAAGCCGTTTCAGTAATGGGAATATGCTTAATTATATTTTGCTGGTTCTGGCAGCAATAAACCTCTAAGATATTGAAACTTTTGTATATTCGATAAACACATATTATCATGCACTAATGATACATATTGTTGGGTACACAAGTAAAACTCTCAAGTAATAGGTCTCTCTCTGTAAGTGGACTGTAGTTTTTATTACTTGTTGCTCAGCTCGCTCGTTTCGACTCCTTACTCGATGGAGTCAGAGGTTACACAGATTCGTTAGACACTCTGAGCGCTAGAGGGCGCTCTACATTTACATACGTACACTGAACATGCCGCCCGGCCTTGCAATGTTTTTCAACATGCAAGATTTACACAGAACATAATCATAAAGATAACACACAGAAATACAATACTTCAAAATACAAACAAAAAGAACATACAAATGAAGACAATGTATAAAGCAATTGATAAATCACACAGAATTTTTTTTTAAAAAAAAATACTATTCTACACACAAACATTACTATCTGAAGGGTTATATATGCTACTTCACACACACACTGTTTCAATTGGTAGAATGCACAGTTTCGAAATGGGTCTCTTAAATATACCTCTAGTGGTTTTGACTTCCACTACTCTTACTTTAGAATCCTTTCCTGGATAAATATTGTTGATTCTACCTAATGACCATTGACATGAAGGTAAATTATCCTCTTTTATTATAACCATATCTCCAATTTTAGCATTCTTTTTCTCGAAATGCCACTTATTTCTCTGCTGCAAACTATTTAGATAGTCTACACTCCATCTTTTCCAAATTAATTGAATTATTTTTGTAATTTTCTGCCAATTATCCAACCTATTTTCATTTAAATTAGTTAAATCAGGCTCAACAATTGATGTAATTGATCTACCTATAAAAAAATGAGAAGGAGTCAATACATTTAAATCATCTAAGTCAGAAGATAATGGGACAAGAGGACGAAAATTTATCTCCTCTATTTGGATAATCACGGTCAGAAAGTCTTCATATGTTAATCTAATGTTACCTACTACTCTCTTTAAATAGAATTTAAAAGATTTAACGCCTGCCTCCCAGAGACCTTCAAAATTTGGGGCTCTAGGGGGGAGGAATTTCCAATCTATTCCTTCAGAAGCCATATAACTTGCAAGTGCCTCATCAGGTTTACACACCAAATTAAACATTTTTTTAAGTTCTATATTTGCACCCACAAAATTTGTTGCATTATCAGAATACAACTTAGCACATTTACCTCTTCTAAATATAAAACGCTTAATTGTAGCAATAAATGCATTAGAGGTTAAATCAGTCACAATATCTAAGTGCACAGCTTTAGAAACAAAACATATAAATATACAAACATAGATTTTGTTATATACACCTTTTCTCTGCCCTTTATACTTAATGTAAAAGGGGCCACAGAAGTCCACACCTGACACATTGAATGGATAATTTTTGATAACTCTATCCTTTGGCAAGTCAGCCATTATTTGATCAGTGCAAGTAGGATTGGCCTTACAACAATTTACACAATTATGAACAACTTTTTCTACAAATATTACGGCCATTCAATATCCAAAAATTTTGCCTGATCTGATACAACAAGGATTGTGGACCACTATGTAAAAACTTTTATGAAAATACTCAACTATTAAATAAGTCAATTTATGTTTCGAAGGCAAAAGAATTGGAAATTTCTGGTTATAATTAATATCACTATTTCTCAATCGACCTCCAACTCTCAAAATCCCTTCACTATCAATAAATGGATTGAGTGTTTTTACTCGACTGTTGGAAGGTACCATGGCAGAATTTTGAATACCATTCATCTCTACTTTAAACTCTTCCTTTTGTACTAATTTCAATAAAAGCTGTTCAGCCTTTTTTAATTCTCCTAAATCTAGAGGCCCAATTCCTTTGCTTTCTTTGCTCTTACAATTATAAACAAATCTACAAATAAAACTTAAGACACGAATAATTTTAAAATAGTCATTACTAAGGTTAAGTAAATTATTTACAAAAGAGTTAGTAGCAGAATCAAGAAAAAGTTAGAAAAGTCACTACAGTTTTTAAGTTCACCTGGATCCTTGATCACTGCAACAGGAATTTGTCGTTGTGGGTACTGGTTGCTCATCAGAAATTTAGGACCATTCCACCACAACTCACAGGTTTTAAGTTTTAGAGAATCCATTCCTCTGGAAACGAAGTCGGCAGGATTGTCCTCTGTTGCCACATAACGCCATTGCTCACTGGAAGTCATCTCCTGGATTGTAGCAATCCTGTTAGCTACAAAGGTTTTTAGTTGATATGACTCCTTCCTTATCCATGACAAAACTATCATGGAGTCACTCCAAAAAAAAAAAAAAAAAGTATTAGTCACATTTAATTTCAAAGCTTGCTTGACACGATGCACTAATTTTGCTAACAGCACAGCGGCACATAGCTCAAGTCTGGGAATCGTTGTTTGCTTGGTAGGCGCAACTCGGGATTTACTGGCAATAAGATGCACAAGCATCTTTCCATCTGAGGTTATGGATTTGCAGTAGACGACAGCTCCATATGCTGACTGGGACGCGTCGGAGAATCCATGCAGCTCGATCACTTCCGGTTGCTCTACCACAATGCATCGATTGATGTTGATGTCATTTACTACCTGAAGTGATTCGACAAATTGTCGCCATTCTCTATTGATTGTATCTGGAAGCAAATCTGTCCAATCAATCTTTAGCATCCATAATTTTTGAAGGAAGATTTTCGCCTTCGCCACCACAGGACCTAAAAGACCTAGAGGATCATATATCCTGGCGATGGTTGACAAAACATCCCGTTTGGTATTTAATTCGTGCAAGTCTATTTTTACTCTGAAGGAGAAGCAATCATGCTTGGGGTTCCAATAAACACCCAACACTTTTATCTCTGATGAATCTGAAAAATTATAATTTTTGGAAACCTCAATCAATTCCGTATTATTTCCGCACCACTTATGCAAAACCATACCTCCTTTAGCGAAGATATTGATCAGTTGATTTTTCAGTTCTTTTGTTTCTAATAAGGTCTCTGCACCGGTAAGTACATCATCAATGTACATGTCACTCATCACAACTGAAGACCCTAATGGAAAATTCCCTGCTTCATCTAGGGCTAATTGTTTTAGCGTACGTGTCGCTAAAAATGGTGCACTCGTTGTTCCATAGGTCACAGTTGACAACTCAAACGTTTTTATTGGTTCGTCCATGTTCTCTCTCCACAGAATGCGCTGAAGTTTACGCTGATCTGGATTAATCCAAATCATTCGATACATTTTTGCACATCCGCAATGAATGCAAATATGTGCTTTCTAAAGCGAACCATTATTGAAAAAGGTCATTTTGAGCAACTCCCCCATTGTATTGTAGAGAGTTTAAAGAATAACCGTTTGTAGTTGCACTCGACGCATTAAAAACTACTCTCAATTTACTTGTTTTTTTATCAGAGCGATAAACACCAAGATGTGGTATGAAATACATTCCACACTCCTCTCTCTCGTCTACCTCTTGCATATGGCCTAGCTCTTTATACTCTTTTAAAAAAATCTCTATATAATTTTAAATAGTTAGGCTCACGCTTTAATCTATTCCATAAAGAATTTAATTTTTTTAAGGGCAATATCTTTTGACTGGCCTAAACAATTTGGATCCTTTTTAAATGGCATAGATACTATATATCTTTCCGTACTATCTCTAGTATGATTTTTTTTTTGAAAATGCTCCTCACAAATTATCGTTTCCTTATTTTTTATTGTCTCAGGTTCAACATTTTCGATTTCCCAAAATCTCCTCATTGTCTTTTCTAAATCGACATTATCTTTGATTAACCCACAGTGAGGTTTATTTTCACTAGAAACTGGAATACTCCCACTCGCAATATAGCCGAAGACTGTATTCTGAAAAATTAATTTTGTATTTAAAAGATTTGTTTGTCCTGGTAAAAGAATTTCATAAAAGATTTCTGCTCCTAACAATAAAAATCAATATTTCCCGGAATGTTGAAATTTTCATCCGCTAATTTCTCTCTACTGAAATTACCCAAACTAACGTTAAATGGTTGAGAAGGAATCATATCCGTAATTCGCGGCACTACAAAAAAGTCTGCATTAGTTTCATAACTATTTCCTCTATTTGCAATTGTTGCATTAACGCGCGATTTAATCGTTAACTCTGAATTATTTAATCCTGAAACTAAAATGTTTATTTTCTCTCTTTTTAAATTGAGTCTATTCATACACTGTTGCGAAATAAAATTGCTTGTTGAACCACCGTCCAACAGCGCTCTGACCTCCTGCATTTTCCCAAAGGAATCTCTAATGAAACAAATCGCGGTTGCAAGTAAAACGGATTTCGATTTTACGTAACTCGTTGCAGTAAACAGATCTCCTACACCCTGAGACTCTTTCGAAATCTCCCCTATGTAATTTATGGGTTTGAACACAGATGCCTTCGCTGAAAGTTGACCCATCGAGGATTCCTCTGTTTCCGGCTGTTTCTGCCCCCCAATGAAGAAGGTTGAATGACCCTTTCACTCGTAAAATTTGGGTCTCCAGAGAAACACAAGGACGAATGATGCTTTTTTTTGCAGCATTTACAAAGAACTTTAGATTTACAAAACTTGACTCTATGCAAATTTAAACAATTAAAACACAAGGAATTATTTTTAACAAGTTCTACCCGTTTATTTACTGATAATTGCTTATATTGAGGACATTTATTTAAAAAATGACTATCAGATTGACACAAAACACATTTTTTTCCCTTGACATCTGAGAAAAATACTCTAGACATATTTTTAGAATTTTGATTTTTTTTGCGACAATAATTAATATTCTCACTCAGTGGTTTTCCTCGCGATGAATAAAATAAATCAATTTCTTTTCCCAACGTTAAAGGATCAAACCATTTATCTGCTTGTCTGACACTAATATGCGATGCGGTTTCTTTATCTAAAGTACTAAATATTTTGTCTGAAACTATTAATTGTTTTAATACCTCGAAGTTTGAAACATTTCTCAATTTTAAATAGTATTCCCAATTTGTTGTTAATCTACTCGCAAACTGGACATGGGATTCACAATTTTGCCGTGTTGCTTTCTTAAAATTCTCTAAACACGATTGAGGAGTTGGCTCAAATTCTTGGAGTATTATGGACTTTATTTTATCATAATTTTTAAGATCCTCATCGTTCAGATATATAATGATATTTGCAGCTTTTTCTCCTAATAAATTTAACAAAATCTCAGGCTTAAATTTATCAGTTACACTTTTGGCTGCAAATGCACGTTCTAATGATAAAAAAGAAACTCCATCCCTCAGGTTTGTCGGGAATTTTCACTGTAAGTGTGCGGATACTTTTAATTAAAGAATCCACAGAAAAGGAATCATTACAATTAACTTCAGTATTATTGTCTTTATCATTTGCTCGTATTCTCGCTATCTCTAAATCAAGCTTAGACTTTTCTCTTATTTTTTCTAGCTCTAATTGTTGACTTTCGTCATACTTCCTTTCTTCGATAATTAAATTTGCTAACTCATGCACTGAATCAGGATCGTTTTTGTATCTATCACAGTTTTTTATAAGATCCATGATGTCTAAAACAGTTAGTTTATCACTCACACACAACTCTAATTCAGAAGCGATTCGCCTCAAGTCTTCTTTTTTTTTTTTTTTGCTCCTTTAAACATCGTTAAAGTTTAAAGTTCGATTTTTTAACGAAAGTCAAAAAACTACAGCACATACCTCGTATTTTTCAATGCATAGGTCGCTCCGGCTGAGATAGGACCAGAATGTTGGGTACACAAGTAAAACTCTCAAGTAATAGGTCTCTCTGTAAGTGGACTGTAGTTTTTATTACTTGTTGCTCAGCTCGCTCGTTTCGACTCCTTACTCGATGGAGTCAGAGGTTACACAGATTCGTTAGACACTCTGAGCGCTAGAGGGCGCTCTACATTTACATACGTACACTGAACACATATAAATCCTTAAATGAAGGCCAATTTTTATAATCACCAGAAAACGCTCAATATTAATTTTTGGCAACTTAAAATTGCTAGATTTCATATTTGAGACATTTTCAAAGACATCAGAATTATCATTATATACATATGTTCTCACAGATAAATTTTCTAAGATATTCTGTAGCTTGGCTTTGGTTTCGTAATATTTTGTTTCGAATTCTTCCATTTCAGAGGATTCGATAGGTAAAGCAGCATCCGCTTTATCAAATTCCGTATAAGTTAATTCAAGTTTCTCTAACTTGTTGCGTATATCATTTTTGTCAAAAGTTTGATCATTTTTATCAATGAAATTTATAATTCTTGTAAGTGCAGCCTTCGCTCTGCCGCGAAGCACTGTAGCCGTTTCGGCATCCATTAATTGATAAAACGAAATATGGATGGAATGAATCAGTAAGAGAAACCAAAGTCAAACGTTGAATGAAAATATAAAATAGTACTTATCTCTTGTTTCTCTGAATCGTTGACGAATGTCGTCGGTGCCTCCAAATGCTGCCGTTGGTTGAGTTCGAATAATAGCCAGAGATGGAGATAGTACTTAAATTTATATTACAAGAAAATAAATATTTACAGTTAAAGTTTACACTAAAAGGTAATAATGCGGTTAAATGAAAATTACACCCTTGAAGGTGCTGCGGATTGATGCGAACAAGACCTTGCGTCCGTCCGTTGCGTTTCAGTTTTCAGAGAAGTCCCCGTACCGGTTCCAAAAGTTTCCGTTGGGGTTGGAAAGCGGGAAAATCTCGCGCACTCAGTTACAGTTAAGTGAGGAGTGTGGGAAACACGAGTTATAACTTGTTAGAAAATTCGTATTTTGTTTTGGGAAATGAATGAGACATGGCGCCTCTTAGCGCATAATTTACAAGGTTTGGCTTTGCACTTCGATGACGTACAACCTACTCTTAAACACAGAAAGCACAGTCGCTGTTTTTTAACCATCTCAATTCTATCATGAACGGAAAGTTGTTTAAATTTTGCACAAAAAGAAATAGCATGATTTTCACAGCAATATGAACATTTTGTTTCATTTACATCGTACAAAAACACTAGTTACACCTTTTAACCCCTTTCTGTCGACGCCACTCTTAAAGAATTTATTTTGTCGGAAACCCGTATTTCTGTCATTTCTATTTGAAACTTTAGAAGACATAAACAAATCCAATTCACGACCAAGCTTATCTGGCTTGTACCAATTTTCGCACATTTTTATATTAATATAACTGGTCAGTTACTGATTAAGATAATTAATTATCTGATCGGCAACAATTAACTGGCATAACTCATTAAACTGACTAACGTTTCTCAATTTACAATAATAATCAAACATTGCTTCAATTCTAGAAGCAAACTGAACATAATTCTCATTCGGTAGTTTTTGGGATCTTCGAAACTGATTAAGGTTGAGTACTGTGACAAAGGAAATGAAGGTAAGGTGCTTGAGCTGTTTTATTTCATAGTAATAATTGTTAAAGGGAATTGAATTATTTTATGGCATTTTAAACAATTATTGCGATGAAAAGACACACACTGAACAGTAACAAGAAAAAAACAACAGCATTTAACAGTTTTTTTAGTAGTACATTTAAAAGCAAAAAAACAAAACCAAAAACCTACAGTCAAAATGACAGTGTACAATAAAGCGAAAGAAATGATAAAGTTTGGGTTGTATTGGTTGGATGGTGCTGAAAAAGAAATTTGGTTATGAAATGTTCAAAACGTCATTTTCGTCAAATTTTTCGATTTTTTAATTTAAATGTTATTTGAAAATATGAACTATTTTCTTTAAAATGGTGTTTAAATTTTGTTACTATCTTATTTAGAACTTAAGTTATGGGGATTTGAGTTTCATTCGATAGCACCTTTTGAACCCGGAAGTACAAGTCTGCATTGCGAAGTAGAAAAAATGTTTGTTGACATTTTTATTTTTCAAAGTATCGTTTAAATATGCAATAGTGAGAAATTTAAACTTTTTAAAATATGAATTTGAGTTTTCAGAATTATCAAGAATATAATTGGCAACAGGTTTTTATTTATATTTTTTATCTAGAATCTGGCAAGAAAATAGAGTGCGCTTTACTGTTTGTTTACATTTGCTTATGATTGCGTAGCTCTTTTATAAGCTTTTGTTTAATCCTTTTTTATAGCAGAAAATTTTCATTTTTGTCATTTAAAATGGGCAATGCTATACGTAGAGTTAGTGCAAAGAGAAAACGCCAATTTCTAGTAAATGGATCTACCATTAAACATTCAAAAATAGCAGCGCAACATCTACCAACGCCAGTTCTTCAAAATTAAATACCTGCTGCCTTTGATGAAGAAATAGCAGAATATCAGCGTAAACCACTTACTGGTAACAGAATAATTGATATGGAAGTCCTTTTAACTCTCTAACTGGATACCTTCCTCCTGAAAAGTTATTCCGAAAGCGTTTAACTCTTATTTTACGATTCCCTTCAAAAATGCAACAGACTTTTTTCCTTTCCCCCTTTTAGAACTTGGGAGGTCGAACGAGGGACAATTTTACGACCCAGTTCGGTCCTTTTGTAAACTAAGAATAAAGACATCAATCGTTTACAGCTAGCTGTTAAGTTGCCTTGGGCAATCTTCTTTGAAAGCGTATTGAATTCCGCGTTTCTTTCTCCTATATGTTCAGTCACAGTAAAATTAAAAAATGAAAGGTTAAAAAAAAGAGGAAAAAATGAAATAAATAGTATGTTAGAAGTTGAAAAATAATTATATTTTCTTCAAAGAAAATTTATTTTTCTGTCATTTTTTAAAAATTAAAATATATATATATATATATATTTGGTATTGCGATTTGAACCAGAAAAAAGCATCCTGTATTCATTTTAGAATATGAGAGTAAGAAAACGCGCTCACTTTCCTGTTTTTTAAAAAAGTAATGAGGTAAAAAGAGCAAAGGCCCTATCTCATTTTTAAACAGTAACACTATAAATATTACATACGATGATTATATTTATGAAATAAAACCGATCTTTCTCTATTCAGTTATATTTTTAATTTAAAATAGCATAAAAAAGGATTTCAATACTTTTAATTTATTTTAATTAAAATCATATAAAAGATATTTTTATGTTAACTGAATATTTTTCGGAAAAAATTTAAATTTTCCTTCCTAGTGTTCTCTTTTTCGAACTTCTTGTATTAAATAAAAATTCCTTTTCTACATCGGCATTTGTGATGGACATAACACACATTCAGTCAATAATTTTTAATTTTAATGGGGGATATACTTCTTCAAATGCGCATGACAGTACTTCTAACCATTTTCTACTCAAGTTAAATTTCTGATCTTTCTGTTTCTTTTATTACAAGGAAAAATGTCACACATCGATAACTACATTTTCACACAATTCAGTCATTACAAATTCTATTGTGAGAAAAGTTCTCCCTAATTAATTTTGTCTTTCAAAGCAGTACACTTCAAACAATTTTGTTCAGTGAAGTTAACCGACAGTTCCACAATGTATTCATACCAAATTTTAAAAACAAATTTAACACTTGGAAATGTATCTTGTATTAAATTTTTCAGTATACACAAATATTTCCTGCTGTAGGAAGATATAGTATGAGATGTGGTGTGCGGTTGTGAAAGAATGTTTTCGTACGTGTAGACTATTTTTGAAAATTTAAATATCACTGAAGCTGATCATATAACTGCAAATGAGCCTTATTTTAGTGTGTGCTGGTATCAAAGTAAAACACTTTACAATATTAAACAGCCTATGGGTTTATACTCAACATCAAACTATTCGCAAAATGGCTTAAAACTTCTATTCAAATTGTAAAGAAACTGAAATATAAATATATCTTACTGCAGTCAAAAATATTCATAATATGTAAATATCCTATTCTCCACTTATTTCAGTACATTTTAAAAACTGTAGCTGAATGCATTTTTTTATATTTATAAACGAGGCATAAAAGCTCACACAGTCGTATAAATGTCTTTATCATTTTTAAATACACTACTATAACACGTATATGGATTGTAAGATCAGTTGTAAAAAATCCTAAAGCTTTTAGAGGAGCTAAAAACATGTAATTTTGATTGATCAAATTTTTTAATATAATACACACAAATATACATGTTATTAAGCAAATACATTTGAAAAATCAAACTTCCTTCTGAAATAAACGTAATTGAAAGAAAAATGTTTAATTGCAAATGAGTGGAAATAAATGTTTATCTAAGGAGTATCCCCAAAGTGAGGTAATCCTCAAACTTAAGACTCAAACTCAGTGGCACAACAATCCATGAGGGCCAGGAACTACTGTGCCCATCGTAATACACGTGACCATTGCACGCTGAGGTGCATGAACAGATGTCCCGATTTGGTGGTCTGTCTGAAGAGAGACCTTCAGTGTTTAAGACCCGAAGCAAGCTTGGTACTCATTTATCGACCCAATGTAGCGGGGATGAAAGGCAGAGTTGACCTTGCGCAGCCCGTTAATAGTACCCCAGACCTGTGGTGTGGAAGCACCATACACTACTACTCGATCCTATTCGGTGAAAAATAAAATTTAATGTTAGAATCTTATATAAATCCATAATGAATGAGGGAGTTCAAACTTTTTTTTTTTCATGTAAACTGTTTAGACGGAAATGGTTAATTATGAACATTTCACAAGTTGAATAAATTAAAATTAACCGCTATAGTTTACATAAATTTTTAAGGATACAAAATGTGTATTTCGGCTGCACGAATTAATTTTAAAAGGAATACGGTTACGAAAAAGTAGTACATATCTATCTAAAGTAGGGTTGGTTACCTTAGATATTGTCGAACACAACAATGTATTGGAAGCCAATTGCACAATTCGTTGTTATAAAAATGTATGGAAAATTATAAGATTTATTTTTGCATTTGTAATTTATATACATATAATTTTTCCTGGGAGCTTTAAAAGCTAGAGCGGCATCCATCAAAACCGCGGTTCTCTCTCTGTTTTTCCAGATCGCCCCTAACTAAGCCGGCTCTGCCATAGTAAGTGTAAATGCCGGATTTTGTTTGTCAAGATCATTTTATAGCAGACTGCATTTTTCATGTATTTTAGATGGTCGTTTTATATTTTCTACATCAATATCTTAATGTCTGAATTTAAAATTACATAAAATTCTTTGACATTGGCATCAATGACCATGATAATTTTTATTAGTATATGAATGTGTCATCAAACGATTACATGACTAATATTAACACATTATTTTAACCATTTAAATAATATTAAGTATAACATATATAACGTACACAAATTTTCTGAACTTTAAAATAAATATTTCGAAAACTTTTTCAGATATACTCAAAATTTTTTATTCCTACGCTTTAGCTTCTGAGTTTTGCTTCTATGTAAGAATTTATTGTAATTGTATATTCATGAATTTTTTTAGTATATTTTTTGCTCTTAGCATGCGGTTTTCAACTGAATTGTATGAAATCTTCGAAATATATTAAAAGATACCAAAGAAGCTATATAACAAAATTTGAAATTTTTATTATACTCAAACAATTGCTAAAACTTATGGTAAATAATTTTTAACTGCGCGATGCATTTTTTTCAAAATTTCAAATGGAATTTCTAACATAAAATTTCTAGCTGTATAAGGGCGAGATTTCAAAAATATCCAGATTTTAATTACTTATTCAGTTAGCCTTTAAAAAAGATAAATGTTGAGGTATTTTTTTGTATAAATAGATATTTTTGAACAATATATAATTCGAATGTTTTTCAATAGCTCGAATTTAAAATTGTTTTTTATGTTTATTTATATGCATAAATGTCTACTGTAAATGTTTCCGTATATTTTTGATTACCATTTATTCAAACATTCAAGTTATAAAAAAAATGTGTGAAAATCTTCATTCATGTTGTCTTTGATGTAAACTGAAGTTCAAGCACTTAAAATTCAAATATAATTCGGTGTATTTTAACAATATATAACCAGGCACACACACACACACACTGTACTTAAACTTCCCTGAACACTTAGGCTTTGAAATCTAAAAAAAAAAACTAATAAATCTTAATTAGTTTTTTTTTCGTTATTATTTTTATCAAAGTGTAAGAAAATGCTTCAAATGATTTGATGAAGTTTAAATTTATTCATTTTTAGTGGTTGAAAAATTGAAAAGGTTCCAAATTTTAAAGAGTTTGGTGTTTTATTAATTTTTTCGGTATCTTATAATAAAATAATCATGTTTCAAAAAACTGAAAGCTTTGAATAAGAAAAATGAAGCGAAAGAATATACTTAAAAAAGATAATTTGTCTAACTATATAAAATAGCAGATTGCCCTGACACACCCCAACTTGTTACAGTTTCAAATTAATATGAAACTAAAAGGGAATTTTAACATATTTTACTTATGCGTTGGGACTTTTGGAAACTTTTAAAATACAAGCTAGCAAACAAACACTTCTAAAGAAATTTCTCCCCGATTTTTTACATTGCCCCAGGGTCAAAACACGGGGTTCCCTGCGAGCCATAAAACTGCTGCTGTGTTGCTTCCTCCGTCCCTCATTATCTTTCAAGTTGTTATACCTTAAAAGGGGGAAAGGATTTCAGAAAAGTGCGGCTAATCCGCTTTTGAAAACGTTACTTGAAGGCAGAAAAATCCGTGCAGTCCAATTTCGAAGCATCTTTACACTGACGGAATTTTCCGTGCTATCCGGTTAGAGGATTAAATTTGTTTTTACAACTTTGCTGCCCAAGATGTTTCGAAGAAGGTATCCTGCTTTCTGAGGATTCCACATATGGTTTGTGCTCAAATTTTGTTATCAGGTGTAAACATTGTGACTTTTACTCAGGGTGTTCTAGTTCAAAGAAAACTTTAAACTGTCCTGAAGTAAATACAAGATTTGTGTATGGTATGAGACAAATTGGGAAATGTTTTTCTGCTGGGTTTAAATTATGTGGTACGTTAAATTTACCCAGGCTCAGTAAAACTGCGTACACTAATCATGAGAATAAACTCATGTTAGTGAACTATCAATGCAAAAAGCAGTTTCTGAACTGTTGGTGCTACATCCTACTAAAAATAAAATTGTTGAATGTGGCATTTCAGTTGATGGAACGTGGCAGCGTAGAGGTTACTCTTCCATGAATGGGTGTGTCGCAGCTTTGTCAGTTGACACTGGTAAAGTAGTAGACATTGAAATAATGTCGTCATACTGTCCCACCTGCAGAAAGATTTCTAAAATGCCTAGAAGCATTGAGTCGGAAACTTTTGCAGCAGATCACGTGTGCCATAGCAATTTTCAAGGTTTTGCGTTAAAAATGGAAGCTGTTGGTGCTACGAGAATCTTCCAACGTTCTATTGTCAAACGAGGCTTTAAATATGCACATTATTATGGTGACGGAGACTGTAAGGGCTTTATATATATCAGTGTCAAAGATACTTATGGGAAGGATAGCGTCACAAAATATGAATGCATTGGTCATGTTCAAAAGAGAGTAGGGGCGAGATTGCGCAAACTAAAGTCTAAAAATAAAAATCTGTCTGGTAAAGGCAAACTCACCGACTCTTTTATTGACCGATTGCAAAACTATTATGGGATTGCTGTTCGTAGTAATGTTGGAAACCTATCCGGTCTTCAGCAAAATGTTATTGAGGCTTTGTTTCATTGCTCATCAAGTGTCGAGAAACCGATGCATGGGCAGTGTCCCATCGGAAAAGATAGTTGGTGCTACTACCAGCGAGCACTGTCTTGTGGCAAAAAAGCCAAACGAAAATATAAAGGCTTATCAAATGAAGTACTAAACACGATTAAGCCTACGTATTTAGAGTTGTGTACCAAAGAACTGCTTACTAAATGCCTGCATGGCAAAACACAAAATTCAAACGAGTGTTTAAATGGCGTTATATGGCAGAGAGTACCCAAGGAAGTTTTCGTGTGCCTCAAAATTTTAAAATCTGGTGCATTGGATGCTGTGATCCAATTTAATGATGGATACAAGGGTTGTGTTGAAATTTTTAAAAACTTAATATAACTCCTGGTTATTTTACTTTAACCCTCTAACTGGATATCTTCCTCCTGAAAAGTTATTCCGAAAGCGTTTAACTCTTATTTTTGCGATTCCCTTCAAAAATGCAACAGACTTTTTTCCTTTCCCCTTTAAGAACTTGGGAGGTCGAACGGGGGAAATTTTACGACCCAGTTCGGTCCCTTTTGAAAAGTAAGAACCAAGAGATCAATCGTTTACAGCTAGCTGTTAAGTTGCCTTGGGCAATCTTCTTTGAAAAAGCGTAGATATCCTCTCTTCATCAATCCTCTTTGAAAGAGAGGGTGTTTCTTTCTCCTATATGTTTAATCACAGTAAAATTAAAAACGAAATGAAAGGTAAAAAAAAAAAAGAGGAAAAAATGAAATAAATAGTATGTTAGAAGTTAAAAAATAATTATATTTTCTTCAAAAAAATTTATTTTTCTGTCATTTTTTAAAAATTAATATATATATATATGGTATTGCGATTTGAACCAGAAAAAAGCATCCTGTATTCATTTTTGAATATGAGAGTAAGAAAACGCGCTCACTTTCCTGTTTTTCAAAAAAGTAATGAGGTAAAAAGAGCAAAGGCCTTATCTCATTTTTAAACAATAACACTATAAATATTACATACGATGATTATATTTATGAAAAAAACCCGATCTTTCTCTATTCAGTTATATTTTTAATTTAAAATAGCATAAAAAAGGATTTCAATACTTTTAATTTATTAGATATTTTTATGTTAACTGAATATTTTTTGGAAAAAATTTTAATTTTCCTTCCTAGTGTTCTCTTTTTCGAACTTCTTGTATTAAATAAAAATTCCTTTTCTACATCGGCATTTGTGATGGACATAACACACATTCAGTCAATAATTTTTAATCCCTTCTTCAAATGCGCATGACAGTACTTCTAACCATTTTCTACTCAAGTTAAATTTCTTATCTTTCTGTTTCTTTTATTACAAGGAAAAATGTCACACATCGATAACTACATTTTCACACAATTCAGTCATTAAAAATTCTATTGTGAGAAAAGTTCTCCCTAATTAATCTTGTCTTTCAAAACAGTACACTTAAAACAATTTTGTTCAGTGAAGTTAACCGACAGTTCCACAATGTATTCATACCAAATTTTAAAAACAAATTTAACACTTGGAAATGTATCCTGTATTAAATTTTTCAGTATACACAAATATTTCCTGCTGTAGGGAAGATATAGTATGAGATGTGGTGTGCCGTTGTGAAAGAATGTTTTCGTACGCGTGTAGACTATTTTTTAAAATTTAAATATCACTGAAGCTGATCATATAACTGCAAATGAGCCTTATTTTAATGTGTGCTGGTATCAAAGTAAAACACTTTACAATATTAAACAGCCTATGGGTTTATACTCAACATCAAACTATTCGCAAAATGGCTTACAACTTCTATTCAAATTGTAAAGAAACTGAAATATAAATATATCTTACTGCAGTCAAAAATATTCATAGTATGTAAGTATCCTGTTGCTCCACTTATTTCTGTACATTTTAAAAACTGTAGCTGAATGCAATTTTTTACATTTATAAACGAGGCATAAAAGCTCACACAGTCGTAAAAATGTCTTTATCATTTTTAAATACACTACTATAAAACGTATATGGATTGTAAGATCAGTCGTAAAATCCTAAAAAGCTTTTAGAGGAGCTAAAAACATGTAATTTTGGATTGATCAAATTTTTAATATAATACACACAAATATACATGTTATTAAGCAAATACATTTGAAAAATCAAACTTCCTTCTGAAATAAACGTAATTCAAAGAAAAATGTTTAATTGCAAATGAGTGGAAATACATGTTTATCTAAGGAGTATCCCCAAAGTGAGGTAATCCTCAAACTTAAGACTCAAACTCAGTGGCACAACAATCCATGAGGGCCAGGAACTACTGTGCCCATCGTAATACACGTGACCATTGGACGCTGAGGTGCATGAACAGATGTCCCGATTTGGTGGTCTGTCTGAAGAGAGACCTTCAGTGTTTAAGACCCGAAGCAAGCTTGGTACTCATTTATCGACCCAATGTAGCGGGGATGAAAGGCAGAGTCGACCTTGCGCAGCCCGTTAATAGAACCCCAGACCTGTGGTGTGGAAGCACTGTACACTTCTACTCGATCCTATTCGGTGAAAAATAAAATTTAATGTTAGAATATAAATCCCTAATGAATGAGGGAGTTCAAACTTTTTTTTTCATGTAAACTGTTTAGACGGAAATGGTTAATTATGAACATTTCACAAGTTGCATAAATTAAAATTAACCGTTATAGTTAACATAAATTTTTAAGGGTGCAAAAGGTGTATTTCGGCTGCACGAATTAATTTTAAAAGGAATACGGTTACGAAAAAGTAGTACAAATCTATCTAAAGTAGGGTTGGTTACCTTAGATATTGTCAAACACAACAATGTATTGGAAGCCAATTCCACAATTCGTTGTTATAAAAATGTATGGAAAATTACAAGATTTATTTTTGCATTTGTAATTTATATATATATATATAATTTTTCCTGGGAGCTTTAAAAAGCTAGAGCGGCATCCATCAAAACCGTGGTTCTCTCTCTGTTTTTCCAGATCGCCCCTGACTAAGCCGGCTCTGCCATAGTAAGTGAAAATGCCGGATTTTGTTTGTCAAGATCATTTTATAGCAGACTGCATTTTTCATGTATTTTAGATGGTCGTTTTATATTTTCTACATCAATATCTTAATGTCTGAATTTAAAATTACATAAAATTCTTGACATTCGCATCAATGACCATGATAATTTTTATTAGTATATGAATGTGTCATCAAACGATTACATGACTAATATTAACACATTATTTTAACCATTTAATCGATATCAAGTATAACATAACGCACACAAATTTTCTAAACTTTAAAATAAATATTTCGAAAACAACTTCAGATATACTCAAAATTTTTTATTCCTACGCTTTAGCTTCTCAGTTTCGCTGCTCAGTTTGTAAGAATTTATTGTAATTGTATATTCATCAATTTTTTTAGTATATTTTTTGCTCTTAGCATGCGGTTTTCAACTGAATTGTATGAAATCTTCGAAATATATTAAATGAATGATTGAATATTAACGTCGCACTGTTCAGCTACACGAGGGCTTTTGGCGACGGACCACGTAATTTTGAACCATGGTCAAGTGACGTGGACGACACCTGAGCTGGCATCCTCCTCTCCTAACTACCCCACCACACCAACGGGAGGACGTTTCAGCTCTCGACAGATTTAACGTGCATCGCTGCCCTACACGGCGTGTCTTTAGTGGTACTGGGCTCGAACTCTAGACAAAGCAAGCCACGTTCCGATACCTATACCACTCGGCAACCGCGGCCGAAATATATTAAAAGATACCAAAGAAGCTATATAATAAAATTTGAAATTTTTGTTATACTCAAACAATTGCTAAAACTTATGGTAAATAATTTTTAAATGCGCGATGCATTTTTTTTTCGAAATTTCAAATGGAATTTCTAACATAAAATTTCTAGCTTTATAAGGTCGAGATTTCAAAACATCCAGATTTTAATTACTTTTTCAGTTAGCCTTTAAAAAAGATAAATTTTGAGGTATTTTGTATAAATAGATATTTTTGAACAATATATAATGCGAATGTTTTTCAATAGCTCGAATTTAAAATTGATTTTTATGTTTATTTATATGCATAAATGTCTACTGTAAATGTTTCCGTATACTTTTGATAACCATTTATTCAAACATTCAAGTTATAAAAAAATGTGTGAAAATCTTCATTCATGTTGTCTTTGATGTAAACTGAAGTTCAAGCACTTAAAATTCAAATTTAATTCGGTGTATTTTAACAATGTATAACCCCAGGCACTGTACTTAAACTTCCCTAAGCACTTAGGCTTTGAAATCTAAAAAAAAAAAAAAAAAAACTAATAAATCTTAATTAGTTTTTTTTTTTTTTTTTTCGTTATTATTTTTATCAAAGTGTAAGAAAATGTTTCAAATGATTTGATGAAGTTTAAATTTATTCATTCTTACTGGTTGGAAAATTGAAAAGGTTCCAAATTTTAAAGAGTTTGATGTTTTATTAATTTTTTTCGGTATCTTATAATAAAATAATCATGTTTCAAAAACTGAAAGCTTTGAATAAGAAAAATGAAGCGAAAGAATATACTTAAAAAAGATAATTTGTCTAACTATATAAAATAGCAGATTGCACTGACACTCCCCAACTTGTTACAGTTTCAAATTAATATGAAACCAAAAGGGAATTGTAACATATTTTACTTATGCGTTGGGACTTTTGGAAACTTTTAAAATACAAGTAGCAAAGAAACACTTCTTGAGTTGTAAAGAAATTTCTCCCCGATTTTTTACGATTGGGGGGTCAAAACACGGGGTTCCCTGCGAGCCATAAAACTCCTGCTGTGTTGCTTCCTCCGTCCCTCATTATCTTTCAAGATGTTAAACCTTAAAAGGGGGAAAGGATTTCAGAAAAGTGCGGCTAATCCGCTTTTGAAAACGTTACTTGAAGGCAGAAAAATCCGTGCAGTCCATTTTCGAAGCCTCTCTAGTAGGGCGGAAAAATCCGTTCTCTCCAATTGGAGGGTTAAAAGCATACAAACATCTTGACACCAATAGAGTTAACGACGCAGAACGACATTCAACACCAAATGTAAAGGAGCGTAGAAAAATTTTAAGAGCTACAAGGAAAAAAAAATCAATGTTTTAGAGAGTAAAGAAGGTGTTATTTATAAATCAGGAGCATTTTAAGTATATCAAATTGTGTTTAATATTAAAATTTGCAGTTCAAAGTTTATTTCTGATTTATCTCAAAATGAATTTGTTTAACGTATTGACATCTGACAACGTAAATATCAGAAAAAGTTGTGAACCAAATTAGTTCAAATTTTATAAATATATTTGTTTTATAGATTTAAAGAACCCCTACTACCTTCATAATTATATAGTTGATATGTTTTTAGTAACTAAGGTATATATCATGCTCGTAATAATTTTTTAAGGATTTTTCAATGTTCTTTTACTCGAAACTTGATAAAAATTGTAATAAATTGATTATCATCAGGAAAATAGTACCAGCCCTAAAAAATGTTATAATGATCATCATCAAATTGACAGAAAAGGGATATTTTTGTTTACATTTGAGTTATGTGCGTTATTCTAATAATCAATTTAATTACTATTTACACTATGCTTTACTCCCTAAATTTTTTATGTACTACAAGTAACATATTAAATGTATTTTTCATAGTTTTAAGTTATATTTCATCAGTAAAAAATATTTTAATAGCAAATATTACAGTTTTTAAAAAAATTTTTTTCGAAGGTGTACGGATACCTTAAGCAACACTCGAGGTGTTGGTTGAAATTGTTTTAACACTAACTGCTTTATTTTTTCATAATTACCCAGTTCCTCTTGTTTAACATAAATCATTAAATTTCCCATCTTTCTCCCAACATATTCAATAAAATTTCTGCTTTAAATTTATCCTCTGCATTTTTTGTTTTAAAAGCTTTTTCTAACGATTGAAAAAATAAATTATAAGTTTCTGTATTAGAAGGGACAGGTATTGTTAGAGTTTTGATTCTTTTTAATTAAGTTTTCAAAATCAGATGGAACAGATTCGAAATGTTCACTTTTACCCTGGGCAGAGGACAATTTACATCTAGCATTAGTTAACTCAAGCTCTTTTTTTTAACTGTTCTAATTTAATTTTTTCGAATTCAATCTTAGCCTTTTCAGACTCTCATTTAAATTTTTCTTGCTCAATTTTAGCGTTCTTTTCCGCCAAAACACCATCAATTACACTTTGCAAAAACTCCTTATCCAGTTTCAAAGATTTCACTACTCTCTCTCTCAATTAATTTTTTTAATACTATAATTTTTGGATTCTGGGGTATCTCTAATCCCAGCTCTTCGGCGACCAGCAGAAGCTCGTCCTTTTTAAGATTTTTAATTGTTGACATTTTAACACATAACACTAATTTGATACCAAAATAAGAAGCAAGGAAATCACTCTTACTTCGACTGATGAATTGCGCTGGACTCTAAGGACACCGAAATACTTTCTCCGAAGACTCAGTTCTCAATTTCACTTTTTGGTATACAGTCTCAGGCTCAATTTTCTCTCATCACTACACGTGGTTTTCTCCGGATTGTAGCGGACCAATGTTATGGCTCACTCCGTTGAATACTCAGGACTCAATCACAACACAGTTTCTAGTGGACTGGTATCTATTTATTTCTGGTAACTTCTTACATTTACATCAAAATGGCTGGGCATGCGCAGTTCAGGCAGCGCAGTTGCGATTACGTAAACATAAATAAATAAAACCGTAAATCATACCTTTTAGACATTCTCGTCAGGATAAGTGGAAGAAACAAAGGAAAAGCAGGAAAATCGAATAGTTAAAAATTCCACAGCACAATTCAAAAAATCTTCCACGAACAAAATCTAAACGCAAAATAAAAATTAAAAAATAAACGATAGAATTGTTGATTTGAAAATCACCTGCCTCTTTAAAAATCTCCGCAATTTTTTAAATAACCAATAGCAATTAATTAAAAAGAACATGTAACCTTATCTGCATAAGACCACAAATCAAAAATCAAGGATTACCAAATTATACAGTCTGCCAGAATCTCACTATATCTATACTCCATTTCACCTTAAGTTGGCAGCGCTGGGAAGGGTACGATGACCAAATCACAGCCACTACGGGGTTACTCTAGTAAGGAGAAGAGTGTGACTATATAACAAATAAAATTCTCCATATTTGGCGAGCAAAAAATAAAATGCTCTAGAAAAATTTGTTCTTTAAAATTGTATGAGGTTTTTTTTTTTTTTTTCGATGATAGTATAAGGCCTTTTTTGAATCGAGATATTTAAGGGTTTGCATTTCAATGTTAAAAAATATTGATTAATTAACTAGCAAGTCACAAAGCAATGGCGTTGATTTGGCGCGAATACTGCGGCCGCGGTAGCCGAGTGGTATAGGTAACGGACCGTGGCTTGCCTTGTCACGAGTTCGATCCCAGTACCACTAAAGACCCGCAGTGTAGGGCAGCGATGCACGTTAAATCTGTCGAGAGCTGAAACGTCTTCCCGTTAGGTGTGGTGTGGTAGTTAGGAGAGGGGGCGCCAGCTCAGGTGTCGTCCACGTCACTTGACCATGGTTCAAAATTACGTGGTCCGTCGCCAAAAGCCCTCGCGTAGCTGAACAGTGCGACGTTAATATTCAATCAATCAATCAATTGGTGCGAATACTTAGGGGAAGAATGTAATCTTAGAAACCGATTTTTTCAGCCAAATGTTGTTGTCAGCCCAAAGTCAAATTGTTGTTTTCCACTGTATTCGTTCACAGGTATTAAAGAATAAATGCTTTTAAGATGTGATTAACTCAGTGCTTCTTAAACTTTCAATACTGGCGCCCCCCTTTTCGATCACAATTTTTATCGCGCCCCCCCTTATACATTAATAATGTACTGAATGCAATAATAATGAACTTTGATGCTAAAGCTACAAAAGGCGATCTTAATTATAAACCATACAAATTAGTAACATAAGTATATTAAATTTTGTACACTACTTTTAAGTAATAAATAAATAAAATAATAGGATAATTATTATGTGTGTTATTTTTCCTTTCTCTAATTTTTAAAATGAACATATTGCAAAATACGGTGACTGCTTAGAAGACAAAATATAGATATCTGCGCTGAATATAGAAAAAGAACTCAGAGGGTCAATTTCTAATCATAAGCATTCCTTATAAAAACTTTGTTTTGCAAGACAAGCCCATGGAAGTCGTTAATACTTATTAAACTTGTTCTTAATTTAGTATTAATTAATTAGTTATAAACTACTATGGAGCACTGATACATTAAAAGCATACCGGCTGAAGTACCCGCTTGCACGAGTTCATTTATAAGAAAATAAAACATTATTGAAATAATCGCTGAATTTTGTAAGGAGAGTAAAGCCAAGTGCGCGACAATGTTTACAAAAATGTAAAATGATTTTTTTAAATGATTGCTCAAAGTATAATTAGTTTAAAGCGAACTATAATTTTAAGCCTTATAGAATTATCATTTAGAATTGATATTGAATAATGAACAATAATATAAAATTCAGATGAAGAATAATTGTATTATTTTTAATATTTAAAGCGAAAAGACTTCACCATGTTTTAACCCTGGAGCAGGCGCGCACTCGATACTAATGGTCCAGCGGGGTTATGAGTCACCCTAATCCTTCTTTTATAATTATTTTTATAGTACACAATATAAAAATCGTAATTCCACTGAATAATTTAATTACGAGAAAATATACTTACCTACTTTCAAGGATTTCAAATTTTTCTTTGGTAACGAATAAACAGTTTTACCAGAATCAACGATTTAGTAATCTGTGTGTCCCGCGTGACCATTTCCGGGTAAAAAGTGTATTCATTATGATAATATATATGTTACTAATAAAAAATTTTGTAAAACGTTTTTCGTAGTGCTTTATATATTTTAGAATACTCTTAAATATATATATACTCTCCGTGGGTTTCCAAATATCATAAAACTCTTTTCATGGAAAAAAGCGCAACAGAGAAATACATTACTTACAACTTCCCTAAATAAGAAACAAGCACATAAGAGAGGGGTCATAACTAACTGTACCAATAACTTAGAAGGTCAAACAGATTACAGCTATAATGTGCAGTATTTCAAAAATAATGACAGTGATGAATTTTTTATGTTCCTAAATTTTTTCGATTCTGGGTCCGGGATCTGTTTTTTCTCTGAATGAGTAGTATGTTAGGATTAAAAAGGAAGCGTAATAAAAAAATCTCTTATCATGGGATTACAGCAAATTAAATAAAAGTTTTTTTGTTTGGTCATAGGGCCAAAGATAGCTAATTAGTTATTGAAGAAGTTTTTATTTTTGATGACTTAATGTCGCACGCGCTCGCCTATAAATTATATCAGAGTAAAAGTGCATTTTTTATTATGTCTGAAAGCATTTTGTTTTAATTCATTCCAGTAAATTAAATATTTTTAAATCTTTTATTTTCGATATGTTCGCGCCCCCCTTGTAAGGTTATCGCGCCCCCAGGGGGGCGCGCCCCACAGTTTGAGAAACACTGGATTAACTTAAAATATATCTTTCAACCCACAATTTCTATAATACATACTTTTTAACAATTTTCTGTGCATTTGCTTTGATTTAAATTGCAAAACAAGTTGGAACTACTTTTTCAAGTGGATTGTTACATTCCCTACCTTTCCAAACGCTGCCAACTTGAGGTGGAACAGAGTATAGATAAAAATCGCCAAATCCAAAGCCCCCCTATACTACGCTTGAGCTACAAAAGCAAAATGATAAAATAGAAACAGTTATGGGACTTGTTTCAAAACACTACATTAAAAAGAAATGTATTGCTCAAAATAATCGCATTTTGTAAAGTTGTAATGAATATCACGGGTCGTAAAATTATTAAAGGTTGGCCGCATGCGGCCCGTGGGTTAGCCACCCCTGATCTAGTGTTTATTGACGTTTGCCAGTAATCAGGTAATAAGGAGAATGGGCAGGCTACGACAGTAACACGAACTGGCTACCAAGGAAAACATTTTAAACTTAAAAGTGTACCATATGCGGACTAGCTTCGTCTCACTGAAACTTGATCGCTGGCAGTTTTTGAAGGTGAAGAATAACAAGCTCAAAAAGTTCAAAGGTATAGCAATGTGTATCGGCAATTCATATTAGTATAAAGATGGGGAAGTTAAAAATCATAACACTAGATGAAGGACCATTGTGGGTGATGTATAGTGAAATGATCAAGTAATGTTTTGTCGCGTTGCTACCAGGCTTAGATGCAACCATCCTGTTGTAGTAGGCAAAATCTTGATTCGTCTGTAAAAACAGTGTCGTGCTTTTCGTTTGTCCCTGTGAAGCGTTTATCTCATTGCGTACAGTAAAATGTAGTCTGAACATTTTTTAAGAAATGTCTTTGAATGTCAAACGCGTTCGAGTGACTTCCGTATTCTTCTAGGAGGGTTACTAAAGAAAAGGGGGGAGGGGGAAATACAATAATAAAACACAACTTTAGAGCTAAAAAATAGCCTGTTCTGCTACATAGCACTTGCAAGTAGAATACGATTTATATAGAAAATGCAATGCTAATCATTCTGAATGTCTCATCGAATCGATATATAATGCAAAACTCATGTGTTTGATACTTTTTTTCAGACTATATTTTAAATTACCAGCATGTTTAAAACATGAAATTCCCCCGTCCTCCTCAAAATAATGATAAAAAATATACATTTAATTGATTGCCGTCTCTCTCCTGATAAACCTTGACTAACGAGCAATAAGTGCAATCCCATAAGTGAAGCATGTTTCCTCCCCCTCTACTTGATTTATATATTTTTCAGTTGAGATTATAATCTCAACTGAAAAATATATACACTACTGGCCACCGTAAATGCAACACCCTGAAGGAAGCATGCAAATAACATGAAATTTACAACATGCATTAGCGGAGGTGAGATATGCAAATGATTAGAATTTCAGCGCAGACACACATTAAGCCAGCACGATTAAGCGCGCTTGTAGCGCCATCTGAAAGCGCTATTTAAGGCTTGGAGATTTCGACGATTTCAAGTTCGGCAATTGTGTTTTTCTTGTGGTTTTTTCAGAAAAACGATCAGTTATGTCTCGTAGAAAACAGCGATCAGCTTTTGATCAAGTATCCGAGTTCGACAGAGGAAGGATAGTGGCTTACCAAGATAGTAGATTATCTTTCAAGGAAATCGGTAGTCATGTTGGACGAAACCAAACAACTGTAATGCGGATATGGCACCGTTGGATGCAGGAGGGTACGACGGACCGACGTGGTCGATCGCATGAACCTCAGTGCACCACTTCACATGAGGACAGGGAAATTGTGCGCATGGCAGTGACGGATCGCTCAGTCACATCATGAACCATAGCACAGCACATTGAGTCTGTAATGCATCATTCAGCGTCTGCGCGTACCATTCAACGCCGTTTACAGCAGAGTGGTCTGTCCGCAAGACGTCCGTAGCTTGGTCTACCCTTGACGCAGAGCCACAATAGACGTCTCCGCCGCCAATGGTACGATGAAAGAAGGATGTGGGCGGCAGAATGGAATGCAGTTGTCTTTACTGACGAGTCACGCATCTGCCTGCAACTCCACGATGGTCAGATTCGAGTCTGGAGACACCGTGGAGAGAGGATGCTGAACAGCTTCGTTATGCACCGCATATTATGGTATATCACTCTCGCACTCCTCTAGTACGCATTATCGGTACTTTAAAAAGCCAGCGCTACATCTCCGAGGTGTTGGAGCCAGTTGTCCTTCCATACCTTAAGGGCTTGGCCACAGCCATATTTCAACAGGATAATGCGCGACCACACGTGACACGCATTGTCCAAAGGTTCTTCGTCAATCACCAGATTGAATTGCTTCCCTTGCCGGCTCGCTCTCTGGATCTTTCGCTGATAGAAAACATGTGGGCCATGGTTTCTCGACGATTGACGCAGATTACACCCCCAGCTGCCACACCAGATCAACTTTGGCAACGTGTGGAAGCTGCTTTTGGTCTGCTGTACCCCAAGAACACATCCAAAGTCTCTTTGAATCAATGCCGAGGCGTATGGTAGCGGTGATCTCCAACAATGGAGGCTACTCTGGCAGGAACCACACTTCACAGAAGTCTATAAATTTAATCATTTGATACTTGGTCAACATGTTATCTACAAAATAAATTTTGTTTTTTGTGCTATTTCTTGGTGTTGCATTTACGGTGGCCAGCAGTGTAAATCAAGAAACGTGTATTTCTTTTCTTACAGATAGCCCTCATATTGTTTTATAGTGCGTGACGTTAATAAGCACTCATTCCTTTTCTTAGAGCCATCATATAAGGGTTTGCCTCGAATTTCATAAATTTTAAAAAGTCAGAAATCTTTGGCACATGATTGCGTTTTTTTTTTAATTCCTATTATTAGCTCACAATCTCTATTTATCTTGATGGAATTTTCAATCGTTAATAAAATACATTTTAAAGCGCTCAATTGAGCTGAAATTTTATATGCATGATTATTTTGGATGACAATACAATAATTTAATTACAATTTTAATAAAAATTAATTATTTAAAGAATTACAAATGCAGCCACATTGGCGACTTGTGTACACGATTGTTTTGGATGACAATACGATACTTTAATGATAATGAATAAAAATTAATTACCACTTAATGTTGTGATACTGTCATATGTATATACAGATTTATATTAATTGTAACTATTTAATAAAAAGTTAAAATAAAATTTTTCTTTGTTGATATAAGTAGAAAAATTCACTTAAATTTTTGTTTTTATATTACTTGTTTTAGTTCATGTGTTATCAGCCAAATTTTGTGGCGCAGAATTTGATCCGATAACATTCAGATCTGAAGACCCACACTTTTGCTAATCTGGTTGAAAAGGAATTCCATCTTAGAGCAGTTAGGCACTTTAATACCTGCCATTGTTAGTTGCAATTAACTAGTAAATACATACCACACATAGCTCCTTTGTGATACACATATCACAATTTAAGAATTGCAGTAGTTCACTTAAGAAATATATAGATTTATTTATATTTTATCCCCCATTTACTTTGAATCAAAAGATCATACTGCCCTATAACTTGTTCTACAACTGCTTAAAATATTATATATTCCGCTGTTCACTTATTCTATTCTTACTTTCCTTTTGTTTCAATTAATATGTGCATGTCTGGTAAACATTTTTATGATTTTATATTAAATCAATCCTCTTCCTAAACAATTTCCATACTTGAAAAATTAAAAACTATGAATCTTACGTGAAATATTTTTGCGAAATTTTAGTATTTGTAAATACAAATTGATGTTTTAAAACGCTGCATGCCAAGCATTTATCATAGCTGCCAACTTCTGAAAATGATAAAATGTAAAATAATGAGTGATTACTTCTTTCAGCAAATTTTTAAAATACAGTCAGACCTCTATATAACGAAGCCGCTAAATCCCTAAAAAAATTTCGTTATATATGGAGATTCACTTTTCAATATACTTCATAAACCTCATAAAACAAATTTTAAGTTCGTTAATACTATATATTTAAAAAAAGTAATTATTCATACCTTTTTGTAAATTAACATATATTTATTTTATTTATCTTAACTAACAAAAAAAAAAAGAAAAACTGCAAAGAAAGTTTATGACGCCTTTATCCACTTCCTGAAGAATTAAATGTATTTCTTTGATGCTCAAACACTTACATTTTAACATTTTCGAGCGACAAGAAACAAAGTTACCAGTACGACTGATAAACACTACAGATGAACGAAGACTTTTCGAGGACCCAAGACAACTCCACTGAGGCCCCGTTTACATGGACGAAAAATGCCGGCAATATACCGGGACGAATCCGCTTTGTACCCGTTTACACGGCGACCCGGCAAAATCCCGGGTCGAAATGCAGGTCCATTTTTTGTACCCTCTTTCGACTAGGAACTTTGGGGGTAAAAAGGGAGAGTGTTTTCTAATTCTCCCATGATGCATTGCGCCAGAGATTCGTTTATTCAAGATGGCTGCTGTTTTTGATTGCTCGCATTAGACAACAGAATAAATAATAACCCTCATAAACATCTGGGGAGACCAAAACATACAACTGTCCGGGATTCGGAAGTTTACAAGTGCCCATTTTCAATAAAAATTATATTCCATTCAGGTACAGGGAAGGATGTACATGTTCCATTAGTATGTTCTGCATGTATGTTTCCAATATTTTAATAAGATAATACATATATTTTAATACAGTTTTTTGAGATTGATTTAAAAATATTACAATATAATTCTTTTTGAATGTACACAAAAAATTGCAATTTTTTTTGTTATTTTTCTTGATTTATCTAATTGAGTATTTCCGTATAAGAAGTAAAAAATTAGTAATATCTTGTAACTAAATAACTCCATAAAGGTGTATTGAATTTTTTTTACTGTGAAAGTTGATATAACCAATAGAATGATCTGTTTTATATTAACATTCCTTAAATTCATGTGGATAAGAACTTAAAAAGAAAATTTCTTTTTTAAAATCTTTAGTTTTGATCCACTTTCACTTATCCATTTAATTTTTGTTATTAAAGCAAACCATAGATTTCTTTATACACATATACATACAAAATTATTTTATAAAAGTAGGCTAAGTACTATTTTTTCTCCTCGAAGGATTAAATAATCCCACAATTATAAAACATACTATGAACAAGTTCTTATGAAAACATTGCACATCAAAGAAAATAACACTTTTTTACAAAAGTTGGTTATATTTTTTGTTTAACAACTAGGAATTCTGAGATGGAAATAAAATTGCTTTTAACATCATTGAAATGTTTTGGGTATCTGAAATAATCTTATAAAAAAACTAACATTTGATATGCTTTATACAGACTTCCTTTGTAATTATTACCCTTCAGAAGGTTTGAATTTTTAAAAATGTCTGTCTCCAACATTCTGAAATAAATTAATTGGATGTTTTTGAATAAATTAAGAAACATGTTTAAAGAAATAGGCTCTTTTAATAAAATTATAAAGTAGAACAAATTAAATTGTTTTAAGTGAAAATTTCTCGTATACAGTTTTATTTAATAATCATACTCATTTTAATATACATCATTTGTCGACACTTAATTTTAACATTACATGAATGCACTATAAGTAAATAAAGCATTCCATGATCTACTATATAAATCAGACTCTCTGAAAGAGTAACATTATACTATAAGGACAAAATGAGGATCTATCTGCCAATATTCAACATGCATAATATCTTTTACAATTATTATATCTCAATTTTTATCTTATTGATCATAACATCTAATAAAATTCTCTGAAAATCTTATGAATGGCTTTTTGCAATTTATTTACAACAAAAAGTATTAATTTTTAAAAATATTTAGAAAAGAGTATTAAATGTCATTAACCCAAACAAATAAAATGAAACAAAAAAATTAAAGAACATTATCTCCTAAATCAAAGATTTCATAGATAAAAAGGTCAAATTAAAATTTCTAAAAATGTTCACTTTAGGTTTATGACATAAAAACTTAAATTTTAAACACTTAGTGATTAGGCAATTAATAGTAAACAAAATTATAAAAACATTTTTTTCTTCAAAGTTTCTGATTTACTCTAATTTCAATACTATCAAAACTATTTTAATCAAATTAATGCTTTTTTTTTCATTTTTGGATACAATAAATTTACAAAGTAAGATTTGAAATGGTCTTCCCTTGTTTTCAAAGAAATTAATGGCAAAAACTAGTCTTTTAGTCAGCCAACTGTGTGAAATATACCAGAAACTAGAAAGCAAAAACCTATAACATTTGTATATAGGTAAGCTATAGTATTTTTTTGAGAAATTGTATATGGTATCGGTCTAGATTAAATGAAATATAACAAGAATTTTGAAATTTCAGATCTTACAAACTGGCAGAATTATAAAATCCACTTCTATACAGTCAACTTTCAGAATTTACATAGAACAAATTAGAATACTGAAATCATGCAACTTATAGAAAGAAGTTGAATAAAAGAAACAAATACATGACATGTTATTTCGTTATCACTGATATAACTGAAGTATCATTTTATATATTACATTAATACTTTAAAAAAATGGAAGATGAAATCGACATCAGAAAAAAAAATTCTGAATTCTCAATCTGAAATTTAATGTTTGAAAATTAATAACAATCATTATTAATTCGATAAGTTACCAAAGTTTATCATTAATAAATTAATCACAATGTGTACTAATTGTAAGCAAGATTCTTTTACCAGGGCATTCCTAAATTTGATGAAACTTCTCAGTTTCCCAAATTAAAAAATATTAAATTACTTCAAAGTTTCTCTAAGAAATGCTAAATCAGTACTAGTACCATTCCACAAATTTTGGAACATGCATTAAAAGCCAACTAATTTCGCCAAGCAAAAAGACATAATAAATTTTAAAAAAAAACAATTACATCACTATTATTGTTACTGTGTGCAAAACGTGATCAGGGACAGTTTCTACTATTGGCTGTATATCGCAGCATTTGGCGGTTTTTTATTTTAAGAAATTTGCCGATATTATATATATACAATACAAACACCCCAAATTTGTCCGTAAGCATATGTTACACAAAAAAATATCAGTGATTTTGGATGATGAAACACTTATTTTTGAAAACATTTCTTTGAAATTACCTTTTTTACTGAATTCTTCATGAATATAGATTATTGAAACAACAATGTCAAGTTATTCATTTAAGGTAAATAGAGCGTTGAAAAAGGTTGTATTAAAATTCTGAATATTTCCATTGCTTTCAGAAAGTAAACATCCTACAGAAAATGTCTATATGTAAAGTCGTATTTGGTTTCATGATCCTAATTTCCCATAAATATCATAGAACTGATTTAAGTACACTTCTTGGGTCAATATTTGTAACTAACTCAATGCGACAAATTTATTTAGGTCTTAAATTTATTAGCAGGATAATATCAATATATATTAGCATTTAGACTTTAATACTTATGTAAAAAAATCCAGAGTATTCTTATGCTTAATACATTTCAGCTGGGGTTGCAGATTTTTTTAACACACAATGTTGATATTTCAATAACAAGTGTAAAGTCTTTATATGAAATTTATCAAAATTATTGAATTTTACATTTTAATTGTGCAAGTACCAATAAATGCATATTTGTTATCCATAGTAAAAAAAAGGTACATCTGTGTGAGAAAAATTTGTATCAGTCAAATTCTGGAAAACAAATATGTTAAGAAATCCTCACATAATAAATAGATACCACACAAATATTTAATAAAAAATTTTTTTAACTAAAAGAATTATGGATTTAACAATGACTTTTTATTTTGATCATGTACAAGAGAACAGGAATTTAATATTCAATGTATGCACACAATTTTATATTCGATAATACACACATTTTAATGCCTTAATTTTTTACCACACAGAATGTAATTCTCGATAAATTATATCTTTTTACTAAAATAGTACTGCGAATACAGACTTTCAAAATGTTACATGATTTTTTATATATAATTTTACAAATGGTAATTTTCATTTCTAATGTTTGAAAGTGGTATAAATTATATATATATATACTTGTTTTAATATGACAGGTATGATAACATCAGATTTTTGTGTGTTCTTACTTTAAATAATTAAATACAGAAATATCTCTTTTAACTACTCTAAAGTTGTGTAAAACAAAAATTTAAGCTAACCTAATATATTTTATCTTTTATGTATGTTCTCTATATAATTTAATTTAAAATAAATTGGTGGCGAAAATGATTTTATTTTTACTAAACACTCGAATTTTTACCGATATTAAAGAGATTTTTTCAGCAACCACGTATAGTCAAATACGAAATTTTAGTGGGTATAGTTTAAATGTGCAAGATCATAGAAATGTTTGGTAAAAAAAAGCGAAAACATAATCATGTCCTCTTCATGATAATCCGCTAAAATTTTCCATGGTTAAATACGTTTTATTCACCAGACTTATGAAACGATTCTCATGTAAAAAAAAATACCGGTATAATCCCGGCTTTCATCCGCATTTCGGAATGCCGGTATTATGCCGGGTTCCATGTAAACGGGGCCTGAGGGTGAAAAGGGGATATTGTTTACGAAAAGCTCAGAATTATATTGCTCTCGGCGAATTAGGCACCTAATAAAAACCCATTCAAAATTTATGACCACCATAAAATGTGTTAAAAGAGAGAATAACTTAAAATGTCCAGAAATACTTTAAAAATAGGGAGGAAAAAAATTGAATCACAAGAGAAAAAGTTCGTTATATAGAAAATGCACTTCGTTATAGAGAGGTTATTTTACAAAGAAAATCGTAAAATGTTCATGGTTCCAGGAAAAGTTTGCAATATAGAGGTTCGACTGTATACGTAACGCTGACATTTTAAATTTAATAAAACACGAAAAAAACATCTTACTATTTAAATAACACAAAGAAAATTCCAGAGTAAAGATAGTTTGATAAGAAAATTACTCAGTGAAAACTACTTTTACACAGACTTGATTTATAAAAACTCAAACAATAAAGTAAATTTAAAGAAATGTTTATAGGAATAACACTAGAAAATAATTTTCCAATAAAAATGCTTTGAATAAAAAAAATAAGAGGTGAAATACCTTTTAAGAGTTAACTTCAAGACTACGACCAAGTGGTAACCATTGAGTACCGAATATTGTAAAATTTTTAAGGTTTATTCATAGCAGTACCCTTTGCTGATGTCAAAAATATTTAATGATACAAGCAACCCGTAATAAAGCTTCCCCTCTTTTAAATAAGCAACAATTCCATTTCCCCCCCAACTCTACTGCAGAATTACGTATCACAAATGAAAATATAAAAAAGTGCTCAACATTTTTAAAATCCAACAATAATGAGTAAGTAAATATTTTTTCCAATGGGAAAAAAAAATAATGAAAAATTTGGGATTTCGATGTCCACTTTGAACTTGACATATTGCAGGATCAAGATAAATGAAACTACAATGGAATATAATTTGTATATCAATATATATTTCCCCCATACAAAAAACATTTTCTATACATAAATTCTGGCTTCATATTTACATGCCTGGTATATACCAAAATATTTTCAAAATATAAATCACCAGATGAATTTCTAAAACCATCACCATTAAATTAGTTTGGGGCTTTGGAAGAGTATTATTCTATAGGTCATTAGAGTTGAACAAACTGAACTAAAACAATTAAGATGTTAAGATTCAAGGTTCTCCTCTTGGCTGGAATGCCATTTAAAGTTACAATCTCATTCTACCATTGTTAAAAATAACAAGGTGCTGTAAAATCTGCCGTATAACGCGCACCTGTACTTTCAAGGGGCAATTTTTAGCCATATTCGTTGTATAACGCACCCCCCCCCCTTTTCCCCGAAGCCACCTAAAATGTACATGTGCAATGCTTTTATGTTTTGAAGTCATTTAATCAAGGTATTATTCTAAGCTTTAGGAAAAAACAGCATACTTTTAGAACTACAACCCTTACAGTTCATAAGGAATGCTATTTCTTTTAAAGAAACAATACTTCGATATACATAGAAGTCTAATTTTTTTTCTATGCTCATCTTTGTTTCTTTTTAAAGCTGCCATATAATGCACACCCATAAATTTGGATCTTATTTTAGAAAATATGAAAAAATTAAACACTTTTGTTAAATTAATAATTTTAATTATTTATATCCTGTTTTAACCAACAGCTATTTTGGATTACTGTTGTTTTATAGCTATATTCAAATAATTATAATTTTTTAAAATCAAATTAATCAACTGTATACTTAAGACACAATCTTCTTTAACTTTATAATAAAGCATTCATTATAGGCATGAAAGACATCCAAATTTTTTATTCATAAGTAATAACTTTTCAGATATTGCTGGCCACTAAAATTTGTTCTATTCACTAAAAAATAAAAAATATATTTCATATGTAATCCATTTCAATATATACTGAATGTATATATATATATTCACATTTCTTTTTTGGAATTCAAAGTATCTTTAGAATAAGAGAGAGTCACAACTTCTGAAACCTCATTTAATCAATCTATAAAAATTAAACATTTGCGACAAAAAAAAAAAAAAAAAAAACTTAAAATTATTTTGTATTTATCGAAGAAAAGAAAGTAAAGATCAAGAAATAATTATTTTAATTAAAATAATTATACAAATCTTCCAATTTCCCTCATTATGAAAAGATAATATACTTGTATATAAATATATACACCATATATTTTTTAAAAAAATTTAATTGTTGGAAAAAATATGCCTTTGTTTTCACATTATTTAAATGCACATTATAAAAGCATTAAAACTTTGTTCAAATTCTACATTGAATTCAATAATTTTTGTAAGAAAGTTCCATCATTTTGTTAAATATATATATGGATTCTGCTGAGAAACAATTCATTTTAAACACAAAGAAATAGATAAAAAAAAATACATTTCCATAAAAAGTTCTTTTATTAACAATTGTGATACACAAGCTTCCACATGAAAAGCTTGTTCAGAAATGATGACTTGTGATATCAGTAAGCAATGGACTTAAAAGCAATGACATTATTATCTTTAGCAAACCAAAAACCAAACCAGGAACCTGCTACAATGCTTCTCTTATCAAACACGGGAAAGTGAGTATTTTCTTAAAATAAAATGTATGAAAAAATATTGAGTAATCAACATGACAAATAAATTAAAAACAATGGAAATCCCAAAACTTGAGATGAAAGAAAAAACTCATATTTGTAACTTTTGTTACTTTTATAATGTTTCGAAAAAAACAATTACTAAATTTTATAATCAGAGATCAAATAATTTTCATTTGTTGATCATACAAATCCCACTAAACAATTACAATTTTATAGTACAAATTTATAAAAGAATTATATTTATACAAAACTACATTTTTAAATCTGTACTTATAATTTGTGCAGTGATTGCAAAGGGATCCTGACAAGGCTTGTGGGTTTAAACTACGAGGCACGACTCAAAGCAGATGCAGCAAATATATAAATATATAATGCCATCCACTTCCTTCATTTGGTCTCAGTCGATGTTTCTTTTATGTTTTGCACTTCAGGAAAATGTTGATTGGGAATAGCAAAACATAAAAGATAGATGAATAAAAGTTATGCTGTACATAATTATCACTCTACACATTAGGATGAATAGATGAAGCAATGTTCTTGGAAAGTTTCTCAATCTTCATCTCCATCATCACCGTCCCTTTTCCGCTTCTGACCTCGAGGGCCTGAAAAAATGAAAACTACTTAACAATACTGAAACAGCACAATAAAGAGTTTGATAAGAATTATTTTCATATTAGTGTTTAAAAATTAATTTAGGAAAGGGAATATTATTCAACAACAAAATGACTTGAAGAAAAATAAAAAATGAACTGAAAATTATAAAAAAATCTGGTTGAATTGCCAAAAACTGTATGAGAACTTTAAATATAGAAAACAATACTCCATAATCAGATTTATTAGAATATTCCATATATTTAATTCACTAACATATCAAGAAATTTTTAATTTTTTTATTGTAATGAATGACAAGACATACCTATTAAGCACATCAAATTAAAATGATTTTGTAGTTTACTTTATACTAGAGCAGGGGTGACCAACCCACGGCTCACATGTGGCCCGCCTTGAATACTTTTGCGGCCTGCGAGATTCTTTACAACTTCATAAAATTCGACTATTTTGTACAATATTTTTGTTTAAAGATTCGTTTTTTTTTTGTAAAAAAATAAATCCCATAACTAATATTATTTTATCACGTTGCTTCTGTTACTGCAAACTTTTTTTTTCTAAACTGAAATTTATCAAGCATAAATCGTATCTGCAACATCAATTACGATATGCAAAGATGCATTGAGATCGACTTGTAAAAACTAAGTGAAAGATTTTAAAAACATATATCACTAATTAAATATATTAAACCTTATTTGATCATTGCATTATTATTATTATACTATCTATGTTTGTATACATGAAAAACAATAATAATATATCAGTCTGTTTTAAATTTTCACACCAACAAATGTTTATAATGGATCCAAATATAATATAAATTTTTAAATGTGGTCCATGGGATTGCAAAGTTCTTCTGAAGTGAACTGCGAGGTCATTTGGGTTGGCCACCCCCGTACTAGAGCTTGCAATTAAAGGTAATTTTATTCTTAATTTTTTGAACATTTTTAATTATACACATTTAACACCAACAAACAGCATTCATTAACACATTACTGAAATCTGAAGGCAAAATTGGTAAAAATTGACATGCCTGAATATTGCAAATATTTATCAAACAAGTTTGAAAAGATTGCTAATTTAATATAAAATTCCTTTATTTTGAAATATTTACTGATAGAAGCACTCTCTTTACATATATTACATTTCTGTTTCCTTATTAAGATCAGATTTATAATTATTGAAATTTCTTTTAAAAAATCAAGAGGAAAAGAAGCCTTTTTGAAAGTAACTCAAGAATTAGAAGTCAATTTTTAAGAAGGGAGGGAGTTATTTTATGAATATTATTGAGGAAATAAATCTATAAATTTCAACTCAAAAGCTATAAATTTATTTAAACAAATTAAAACAAGCTTCAATACATCACAGTAAATAAATGTCAACCAATACACATATATACTTCTCATTTGAAAGCTTAACTAAGTCAAAATATGGTATCACTCAAAGGTTGAAAATTTCAAATAAATAAAAATGCATCAGAAATACATTATATGATTTCTTTCAAATTAACCGATTCTACATACAATATGGAATAAAAATTGAGTAAAAAAAGACAATGGTAATCATACACAAGATTCATGACTAAAATATAGCAAAAAAGAAATGTTTAATAATTAGGAGGGGGGGACCCATCACAAAGAGTAGCATTCAAAAAAATTTATAAAATCCTACAAAAATATTTATGAATGACAATTTGCAAGGTGGAATACTACAATATATATTAGATTAAAAACCTTAAAACGAAATAATTGCTTTAGTCCTGCGTTTCTCCTGCTAATACACCACAACAGGAATGAACGACAGGGAATTGAGAATTCCTTTTTACTTCAGACATTTTTTTTTAAAAAGTCATCCTATTCTTCCTATCGAAATCAGAAAAAAGATAATTTATTTCACCACGATAAGGTACATTTTTTTAAAAAAATATAATGATGTTTTCTATTTTTTACAATTTTTTCTAAAACGAGTTAATGAAAAACGAGTATATGAGTTTATGAAATTGATATTCCGCACTAAAAAGTTCATGCTTTTCTCTTTTACACTAAACCATTTAAAAATAAAATGTCGAAAACTTTTTTAAAATGATTTTTCAAATATACTCACAATTTTAATTAAATATTTAATAACTTCCAGATAATTTTACGCAACTTTTTTCCTATGTGTAGAACAATGTTATCCATGATTTGTATAAAGCTTGAAAAAATTGCTTAAAAATTACGGATTTTAAAATTTTTCTTGATTTTAAACCCCCCTTTTCGCAAGAAATGATTTAAGCATTACTTTTGTTTAAAAATTACTGTGGTTTGCAATTGATATGTGAAGTTTGAAGGCATTTACTTAAAAGTGAAGCCTTTAAAAAAATTAAAACTTTAAAAAAGAATGCAATTTTACAATAGCCAAGGGTTTGGCAACGAAAACCTGTTTGGCACCAAATGACTATCTTTTCCCCTGTGACCTTCACGTTTGCAGAAAGGTTATACTAGGAAAGAAGATGCCTATAAATAATGAAAATCACCAAATTTGGCGAGTAAAAAATTTATTTTCGTTTCATTTTCTGTAAATGTCTTAATTCAAAAAATTCATTTTAAACATCCATTTATAAAACAAAATTTCTCTAATATTTGCGAAAAACTTAATTGCTTTTAATCTGTTATCATTTAATATGTTATATTTTAAACAAGTTTATTTGCAATACATTTAAATGTACTGCATTAAATTAATATTTTTTTTAATAAAACAGTATTGTTTTGTGTAAATCATTAATCAAAAATTTTCAATGGTTATGTATTGATTTTTTATGATTATGATGAATAAACCGAATGAACTAAAAAAGTTTATACTTTACTCTTTTAAAATCAGTGATTTAAAAAATTAAACACCAAAAACTTTTTCTTTTAATCTTTTTCAAAAAATGCTCACAATTTTAATTCAAAATCTAATAAACATATTGAATTTTTTTAATTTTAAAAATTTCTACTTAAAACTACAGATTTCATTTTTTTTTGTGTTCATTTTTTTACATTTCAGTAAAATAAGCATAACTTCCATAGAAAAAATAAAAGCAGTATTAATACAATATATTTCCTGTTATTTAAAAGGACTTTTCAACCTATGTGACATAATGTTCATGGCTCGATTGTCAGTGTCTGCTTACTATGCCTTCAGCCTGGGTTCGATTCCCGCTATTGGTTATTATTTTTTTTATTTCAATTTATTTAATTATTTTGCATTTTAAAAAATAAATATTAAATATTTTATATAAAAATTAGTTACAAAAAGTTTTATAATATGATATACAATATATTAGAAACAAAATATTACATATTACTTATAGAAAAAATATTTTTTAATATAATAAAAATAATATATATATCTTATATTATATACTAATTTAATTATTTTATAATTTTTAAAAATATTTAATAAGTCTTTATCAATAAATGAGATTCTCTTTTACTGCTGCTACTTAAGCAAACGGTATGTCACAATTAATTGCTAAATGAACATATTAAATCTTTATTATTTCAAATTCTAAGAAGGAAATTATTGTTAAAAAAATGAATGTTAGTTTTGTACAATATACTTATTTTCCTGTCAGATACATGATTAAATAATTTACTAGACACATTGGAATGAAAAACTATAAAATTAAAAAACATCAAAATGTTTTTATCGGATAGTTTTTTTTTAAAATGTTTTTTTCAGTAAATGTAAATATATATCTAGGCTTTACCTAATACTGTTTTTTTTATAACTTACATATATATGTTTAATCAAATATTCAGAAAAAAGCAATCATTTCAAAGCTATCTGTAAATTTTTCTTGTTTATTACTTATAGATAGATAATAGATTTTAATTAATATATGTTTTTTTAAAAGGATTTCTATTATTTTATTAATAAATTAATTATCTGTTAATTAAAAAGTACATATATTATTTTGGATAAAATTAATTTTAGAGACCTTTTTAAGCTAACTTATAGACATTTTAAGACTTAACTAAGACATTTTAATGTAACAATTGATTGATTCATGAAAATCTGAATTTTTTTATTATTATTTTAGTTTCTTAGAAACTATTATTAAAAAATTTTACTCTTAGCATTAAAATCGTTTTCTTTTTATTGCTTCACGTTAATAATTTTTTAATTAACGCAATATTATTTTTTATAAGTCATACATCGAAATTTGAAGCTATATCTTCTCTGTGAGGGGAGGAAGAGGGAACAATAATTTAACACTAAAAAAACCCCGTGTTATGCCGGGCTATAGAGAGGGAAAAGAAACCTGGTCTTAATTCAAAAATAAGTGGTACAAATTTCGAAAAAGGGAAATTTAGTGACATATTTACACAAATCACTCACATAGCGTGCATTCAAACACACAGAAATTTTGGCCTCATGAGGGAAAGAAAACACCTGTGAAAGCTAGTATTAATATTAGCAGTAAAATAGGTATTGAATAATGATCCAACTTGTTTACTTGAAAATAATCAACAACTAATCATAATCACGTACAATACTTTAGGATAGTACAATACTTTATAATGTATATCTAAAATGGTACACTTATACATATTCAACTATAATAGTCAAAGAAAATTTGCATCTTACTTTCTTCCTCTTCATCTCCCTCAGCATTAAATTCATTTCCATCACTTTCTTCCTATAAATTAAAAGACAAAAAATGTATGAAACATTGATGCAAACAGGATATGTTGTTAACCTATTGAAAGCTATTGCAAATTTCTACTATAATCAGGTATTTTAAAATTTAATGAAACCTTACTTCTTCCTCTGCATCATCATCATCTAAATCATCATCATCATCAAGTACTTCTTCATCATCTTGGTCATCTAAATATACATCAAAGCTATTCATAAACAGTTTTAAAAATTTCAATTATATTATTTGGCACATTCTTCTAATGCATTGCTTAGTTTCATTTCATCATATATGTACATACATATACATATTAAATACTTATCAATTATATTAAAATATCTGCTTTTAATAATGGGAAACTGTTTGATATTCAAAATTATATAAAAAGAAATTTAAAATTATACTAAAACAACCAAGGAAAAATTTAAAACAATTACATATGTATATTTGAAGCACTAAGTATCCCAAAAGGATCTGATAAGCAAAAATTAATCTAAGACAAACGTAATTTTTTAAAAAAATATTGGTTAATATAAGGAAATGTATTATATATTTATATGTATAACTTGCCATCTCCTTCCTCTTCATCCTCATCACTATCCCCATCTTCATGAGCATCATTTTCATCATCATCGTCATCATCATCATCATTTCCTGCAAAATAAAGAATTATTTCTCAAAGAAATTAAGAGGATACAGCTGAACAGAATACCATTAATTACTAGAATGAAATTTTTTGGAAAATACAGTTGTATTTTTAAAATAATTGATAAAGCTCTTAAAATAATTTGCATTTAATTTTAGGTTTAAAATTAGGATGAAATTATTTTAACAGCAATACAATATGCTGAAATTTTAAAAATTTGATAAAGTAATATTTTGATTAAAGGACTGCTAAAATATATATAAATTTCAAACCCAAATACCTTTACAAGAGTCAACAAAAAGTCTTGCAAAGGATGGGCTTTGTTCAAAACTATTAAGGATTTTTTTCCCCTTTTTAATTATTTTCTGAACATCATGCAGTTTATCAGAAATCAAATATTAATCACTCTACCAAACACTTAATTTCAAACAAAAGGGGAATCCAAATTTTCCTCTTTCTCTATTACTTTCTAAGTCACAAAGATAACCACTGCTTAGTAGGTGAGCAGGTATTTTATGATGTTGCCATTATCTGACAACATACTAGTCTGACAAAAAGGAACAGAACACATAACTGAAATCAATACGGCAGATTTTTTTTAAAAAATCCCACTTTCTTTAAAAATTTAACACCATTCACACCTCAATTTAACACCATTCACACCTCAATTTTGATTTATCATCAAAAGGTCTGCAAAACTTATTAAAAAATGTAATTAAATATTGATTACCTTGTGATCTGAAAAGTTGTGTATACAATTTTATAAATAAAGGTATACTTATTAACAGTTTATTAATATCAAACAGCGCAGCAGAAACTATTTACTATAATTTCTTTTAGAAATAAAATAATTTGATAATTGGAAGAGCAGTAATGATTTTAATCTCAACTTTTTAGGTATTTTGAATGGTATCAATTTAAAAAGTAAAAATTTAAGTCACACATTCTAAATTGGTATCGGAATTTAAGCTTCCAAATAGTTCATAAAATTCATGTTTATTCATAGAGCAAGTTTTTCCTGCAGGGCATGAAATGTAGGTCAACAACCATGTGCTGCCTTTTTCTATTTTAACATCTCAACCTAGTTCAAGATGTTTTTCTCTACTTTCAAATTCATTTCTCATTTACAAAGAAATGCAGAGCAGCCATAGTGTTAGAATTTTTAGCAAACAGGATTGCTTGTAGTCCGAAATTAGCCATATACAAATCCTTTCCCCATTAATTTTCCAAACAAAAAAAGTGCAGAAAATGACAGAAGCACAGATAGTGTACAAGATAAAACAAAAATGGGAAAGAAATGTGCAACAGCTTCAGACAGAGATATCAAAAATAAAACTGATTGTTGGAAACTGACGTTTTACTTTAATCTTAAAAAACTCTATTCAACTTCCCTTCTTAACAACATTTTCACCCTCATGATACATTAGAAAACTGAGTCTCCTCCTCCAATTCAATTTATATTAAGAGTTGCCAATTCGGCAAATTTGAGGGGAAAAATCCTCTTGGCTTATTTACAGTAATTGATTAATTGTTCATTATAAAACGTTGATGTGATAATTTTTTTATTCTTCTAAACTTTTTCACTTCTAAAAGTAAATCTAATTTACAAGAAAATGAGCAAAGTAAAAAATTAAACCAAAGCATAAATAAGAAAAAGAAAAAAAAAAAAAAGAGAACCAACCATCATCATCATCCACTTCTGAATCCTCAGCTTCTTTATCATCCCTATCATAACCATCCAAATACTTTAAACTAGAAATTAGTCCAAATACTTCTTCTCTGTAGTTATCAACACCCGTAACTTCACAGTTGAATAAATCCAAATTTTTTAAGTTATTAAATACTTGCTAAAGGAAAGAAAAAATAATCAAATAAACTATCTTTTATTTATTTAAAAAAATACATATTTCTCACAACACTTGGACACATTTTCTATCAACTTAAAAGACTGAAATATTTTGAAAACTTTCATACAAAATTAACTTTCTATAATAATATTGTAAATAATATTACTGAACCATTCTTGAATTGCAGCCAATTATTTTATCAGACTATTCATATTTTTAAAGCATAATTAGCAACAAGCATAAAAGATTAACATATCTTAATAAATATGATCAAAAATTAAAATTACGATGTTTTATTTTTCCATTAAAAGTGAGAACTTGGTTTTGCATTTATATAGCATTCCAACGATGAAATTTATAATATGAAAAACAAATCTTTATGCATATCTACACATTTAAATATTGCAAGTATTTGATTAAATTGTGTTACTAGTTTACAAACCATATTGTTTGAAGTCTACTACCCAGAGAAAAATAATCACATTCATTGTCTTTTTGAATTTGTATTTTATGCAATCAATTGTAGAACTACCAGTATACAACTTTTTCAGCACTATTTTAATGTTAACGAAGATATTACCTGACAACTATGTTATTTTTAGTCTTCTAAAATAAATTTTCTTTATAATAAGGGACAATCTCAAATGCCCTATAGGAAACAGTATTTCAGACTATAATTTCTGATATACATTTGCCTTTTATTATATATTAATCGTAATTCTATTATTTAGTGGTTGAGAAATCAGATTACAATTTCTGTTTAAATTTGTGCTCCTGTACATTTTTTATAAAAATATATTAAATCAAAAACTAACAAACTCTTAAAATATTTATTAATTTTAACAGAATTTAGTTAAATTTAAAAACTAATTATCATATACTAAAGAAATGCTAGTACGTTTTTCTTTAGTAGACCCTACTTAAAATAAGATAGTCCCCATCACAGAGAAAACCTTATTACTTCATATCTAAATTACCAAAAGTATGTTTGCCATTCTTTTTTAACTTGCATACTTAATCATTTCATCTAATACTTTTATTACAAAACCTGAAATAAACTTTTTACTAACCAATGGCTTTAATGTTTCAATGTCTTTAAGTTTATTTCCACTGAGGTTGAGATGTGTAAGTTTTGGACTGTCGTGTAGCCAATTCAAGCCCCCAGAGATCCTGTTGTCACTTAATTCCAACTGAAAGAAAGAATCAATACACAGTATAAATTTCAATGCAGCATTGAAATCATAAAATGGGAGGGGGGGGGAGACTAGTTGTAAACATAATTTGTAACTGAAACAAATATTACTCTAAAATGAGCAAATTATATTTTACACTTCACTACAAAAATTTATTAACTTAATTTTATTAATCAAGTATTTATACATATTCCATGCAACTAATTAAATTTCAAAATAAATGAAGATAAAAAACACAACTCTCATTCAAATTATTTATGGAAATGTGATTCATTCTTTTTAGAATTTGGCACAAGCAGTTTTAAAAACAAGTCTTTCAACTAAAAAATAAAATTAAAATGTATTTTTGAAAACGGTTATACAATATAATAACACATTAGTACTAATAGGTATGTTGTTTCAGAAATGATGTACTGTACATTTACAAGAGATTAGAAGTCACCAAGTCTTGCTTTTTTCATATTTTTCATTTTCCTATATTACTTCACTGCATATTAGTTTCACTACTATCATAAAAAGAATCACTCAAAATTTAGCAAAAATTTCTTTGTACCTGGTGAGAATTACCATCTAGCCTACACAATACAAAAGCTTTTATTTCCCAAAACCTCTATAAATTATTTTATTAACATAATTTTCTTTTTTCAAATCTATTTTCCAGTAATATTAATTATCATCATTGGCTTTCCCTCTACCACATTTTCAAGAAGTTGTTATTGCAAACTACTTACTACTATTTGAAAATTACTTGCTCGAATAAACACTTCAATTTCAAACATTGCCTCTAATCTGTCAGACATGGTATCACATTTCATAATATACTACTAATGATGATATTGCAATTAACTCTGATTATATTTATTGTACATTAAAAGTTTCCAACAATTTTACTATTTGGTTATATTAACAGGTATAGCCCATCATTTAATACTTCAACCAAAAATTATCAGGAGTCACTCCTAAAATTGAAACAAAAGGGTTGGAAAACACAAATTTGAAATCGCTAATAAAAAATGTTTTGCAGATGTCTTTTAAAGTAATCATATATTAAAATTCGTAGGTAAACAAACGTATCTATGTAGGGATGTATATATCCAAAGTTTCTCAAGAACCAGAAACTAGAAGAAGGTATCAAAATTTCGGGAATGATTCGAGGAATCTGTTTTGACCATTTATATTCTGACATTCCAATTAGTTAAAAAGATATTAATTAAAAACCTTAAAACGCATTTAAATGCGTCGTGGCGCCATCTGCAGAGAATATCGGAAAAAAATTTTGTTTTTACAAAACAACAAAACTTTGCATATAAATGAATTTATTTAAAAAAATTAATATAATAAAATTATATATATATATTTCAATTTAATTATTTTACAATTTTTTTTAAATAAAAAATGAGTCAAAATCAGTTTTTTTTTAATACGAATTATAAGTTGTTCCGCTTGAAAAAATATTTTATGCTAAAAAAAAGTTCATGCTTTTCTTTTTTTCCCCGCGTGTAGAACAATATTATACGTAATCTGTACAAAGATTGATAAAATATCTTAAAAATTATGGTTAAAAAAACAATCTTTTTTTCAATTTAATTATTTTACAATTTTTTTAAAATATTTTCAGAACTACTTTTTTTTTCAGAGGTTTTTAAAACATGATCTAATAATTTTGTAATTTTGAAAATTTGTTCCATACATATAAACTATTCTTTTAAAAAAATTTACTTTTGGGGTTCTGGTGGCTGCAAAATTAAACGAAAAAAATTGCTTAAAATGTCAGTAATAATTAATTATAATTACATTCTTTATTTTTATTTTATACTTTTTGATTACAAAAGCAATCGGTTCAATAGCTATCTGTAAAATTTTCTTTTATTAATTACTTATAGAAATTTGATTTTAATAAATATATATATGTTTTTTTAAAGGATTATTTCTATTATTTCATTACTAAAGGAATTCTTTGTTAATTAAAAAGTACATAGTCTATTATTCATATGAAGTTTGAAAGCATTCACATAAAAATGAAGCCTGAAAAAAAATCTTTTACTTTAACGAATAACGAAATGATATATTCAAAAAATATATCTACCTTTATTTTAAAGCTCAATTCAATACTTCTCCACGAAGGAACCGACAGCGCGATTGTTAAATCGGCTGCGCTTTATGAAACGGCAGATCCCAGGTTCGAAACTAAGCAGGCAGAAACTTTCAATTTCGCATTACGCTACTTTTTAAAGCTTTACTCTTAGAATCAGAATCGTTTTCTTATTGCTTCACATTAGTAATTTTTTAAATTCTAATGTAATATTTTTTTTTATAAGTCATACATCGAAATTTGAAGCTATATCTTATCTGTGAGAAGGAGGGGAAGATAGAACAATAATTTTACACTAAAAAGAACCGTGTTCGGGCTATAGAGAGGGGAAAGAAACCTGTCTTAAATCTAAAATATATTATAAATGCGAAAGTTTGCGAGGATGTTTGGGGGTCTTTCACGCAAAAACAACTGAATGGATTTTAATAAAACTTTACAGTAATATAGCTTATACATCAGAATAACACATAGGCTATAATTTATAAAGATATTGTATGAAGTGTCCAAAATAAAATGATATTTGTTAAGTAGGAAAAAATTCTGCCATCTGCAAGCAATTCTAGTGTGCGCTGCAAAAAAGCCCACCACAGCATATATCTGTCTTTTGTTTGTGAAAAACCCTTTTTGTTTTGGCAATGCAAGGTGCTCGCTTCTAATTAATTCCTGTGATCTGCATAATGCCTATTTTTTTTATTTTAGAATAAAACTAAGTTTTGAAGGGAGAGGTTGTTATAAATCTTTCTCAATTTTAATGTTTTTTTTATGATTTTATTATGCACATTTGGTAGTAAGAAATTGATCTTTTTTCAAAATAAATGCTTTTATCAGTTCTGGTACTTAAAGTAAATAAACTTTCTCTTACAAACTGCATCATTTAGACAAATTTTCAAAATTTGTTTGTGGTTAGTTGTTAATTATAACACTATAATTTTAATTGAATAGGCAGATATTGCGTTTTTAAGTATAAAAATAATTATAACTACTATACTGTATTTTTTGGAGTGAGTGAATATTAACGTCACACTGTTCAGCTACATGAGGGATTTTGGCAAGGGATCACGTAATTTTGAACCATGGTCAAGTGACGTGGATGACACCTGAGCTGGCACCCCCTTCTCCTAACTACCACACCACACCAACTTAGAAGGAATATTCTACCAATACTTAGCAGGAATATTCTTCCAAGATATATGACAGCATAGGTTCTATGATGAGTATTTTAGCGAGGAAGGCGAATAGTTTTGTAGCAGATATTGCGTTTTCAGCGGATTGCAAAGATTATTTTTGTCCTGAAAAAATAGCTTATATCAAAATTTAAGTGTCTTATGTTTTTTTGTATGTTAATAAAGACCTTAGAAAATGATTTGACTGTTTATTTTTAGTGAACAGTGTAGATAATTAATTTTACAGTGGAATATCTTTAATTTATTAGCTCTAACAGATTAAATTTTCCAAAGCGGAGTATTTTGTTTATGTATATCCCTTAATTTTCAATATAGTGATAAAAAATATATATTGTATGAAAAAAACTGCAGTAAATCATAATGCGGTGTATAAAGCAATAACGTGCATCATTCCCCTACACGGCGGATCTTACAAAGCTCCAATAAAGCTTGAGCTATGAAAGTAGCTAGACATTTGCCAACTTGACTATTGTTAACATTTGGCTATGTTTTTCATTGAATCGCCATTATATTTTAAGAAACGGCGTTGCTTGCAAATATTACAATTTTAACATAAAATAAATACAACAGAAAATAATATTAATGTATTACTTTCAGATATAAATTATTTACACTATTTTAAGCGTTCATTACACAAAACTTTTAACAATGTGTTACTTTTGCTGAGCAGAGATCAATTTAGGGAGGAATTTTGAAAAATCGACCCTCAAGAGTGTTACGGGGAGTTATAAATAAAAAAAAAATCCTTTTTATTAGCTACTAGATCTACAGACTTAAAATTTAACAAAGGTGGGTTTTTTTCTTTCTTTTTTTTTTGTTCAGCTGAGATATGCAAAAAGCTTTTTTTGTTTAATTTGAAATTCACGTAAAATTAACTCATTAAAAACTTCTTTATTCTTCTATTTGTGTTGTTCAATTTTTCAGTTCACTCGTGCGAGGAATGGGTATACCAGCTAGACAAAAATAAGTGGAATGGAGCAAATTTCAAAAAAGGGAAATTTTTTGACATAATTTTAGAAATTACTCCCATTGTGCATGTACAAATACACACACAGAAATGCTGGTGTCACGAGGAAAATAGAAAGCCCGAGCAACGCTGGGGGGTCATTTTGAAAATGAGTATTAGAAGTTCTGATTTTGTGAAAAAAAGGGAAAATTTATAACAGTAGTGATAGCCTGTGCAACGCCGGGCCATGCAGCTATTTTGAAAAGGGGAAATTTTTTTGTTACGATTTTAGAAATCACTCACATTGTGCGTGTACAAACACACACACAGAAATGCTGGTGTCATGAGGAAAAGAGAAAGTCCGAACAATGCCGGGTTAAGCAGTGGAGGGGGGGAGTCATTTTGAAAATGAGTAAGACAAGTTCTGATTTTGTGAAAGAAAAGGAAAATATATAAAAGTAGAGATAGCCCGTGCAACACCAGGCCATGCAGCTAGTTAAATACTAAAACTGCAGTTTTGCAAAACTTTTTATATGATTAAGTAATTAAGATCAAATTGAAATATAAAAAATATCTTTGAAATAACTTATACATATAAATTCTAGAAACAAATTCATGGAATAAGTTTAAAAAAAACTATATTTACAATAAAATTTTAAATAAATTTACATTGCAAAGATATATACAATATCCCACAATGCAGGTGTTTCCAGATCATTTTCGCAATACATATACCAGATATATCTACAGCCATAACTCCACTAATAAACTTTATTAGTTCCCAAATTTAAACCATTCAAGCCTCAAATCAAAGTTATTTTTACTTTATTTTTACAGGTTTAGCTAAGAAACAAAAATAAATGAAAATAGATATTATGAAGAACTAACACAAAAGTAAATGTATAATTATTCAATACTGCATTATAATTCCGTATAGATGGCTGATTGTTCAAAATGGAAAGTGTGATATACTATACTTTTTTCCAACAATCTAATTCATTCTGTAATTACTTTCTGCGAAAGTCATTTCAGCTATACTTCAGAAAGTAAAACTGAGCTTTCCATGAAAGCTTAGTAAAAGTTAACGTTTTCAAAACAAATCATTAATAAACTGAAATATGATTATGCATCTAAAATATCCAGTACACTTCACATTTATCTATGTAATTCTCACAAACAAGAAAATGGCTAAAACATGCTTTTACATTCTAAAGTTTTTCTTTCAATTCTGACTGTTGCCTAGATTCAACTCCTAATGTATAAGTAAGAGAACTTATTAAATTAAATATATAAAGTAAACATTTTAAATTTTGACGTAAGCTATCAAATCTTTAAAGTACTAATCTTATTTAGCAAAATATTGATACTATGTATTATCAATCAAAAGATATATATATGATAATAAATTTTTAAGCATTTAATATTCACACGTCTTAATATTAGCTTTTAAACAAATATATTATCAACATTTTCTTCCAATTTAGATTAAGCCCTATTTTTAAAGTTGCTACAGTAAATTGCTAAATTTAACTTTCAATAAAATGCTTGTATATTGAAGTTCTTAAATTTATTCCAGAAATATTTGGAACTTAAAGTTCTATCACCCAAATTTAAAAAATATATATACAACTATAAATTATATAGTTTCACACCTTTAAACTATAAGTTCTAATAATTTTTAATATATTATGTGGAAAATATAATTTTTGCTATATATAGTTATTTTTAATTAAAAACTTTATGCAAAAAAATAAAATAAAAAGCCAAGTTGTAAGTGAAACAAAATAATTAAGACATCTAAGAACTGCTTATATGCATACAAGTAGATAGGAAGAGGAGAGGATGGCTCCAATCGCAGTCAAGATCAAAACTACCGAGCTCCAATTTATATTTCCAATATTTAAAATAATGTTTTACATGAAGTACTATTTTCCATTCCTTCAAAAACTAAGAACTATCAAAAGATTCTGAAGCTCAATGCTCAAAAGCCATTGCTAAATTTCAATGTTGAGAAACTTTCATTTTTCACAAAGAAATTCACTCACAATGATACGGAAATTTTACTGGAATTTCCTGTCAACACAAATAATTAAAATGGAACATATGGTTTGCACATATATAATTCATTTAAATAACCCTTCAGCAAGTCATAAATACAGAATGTATTTGCCACTTCATTGGGGAAGGGGCTAACTTGATTACTATGAGAATGCTCCAGAATTCCTGTATGCAAGTAAATAAACATTACTGGAATTTACTTTGAGCAAACATCCCCCATAGCAACATTTTTAACATTAAATTGAGCTTTTACTGCTTTAAAACTAATTCTAATATTTTTACTGATCTTCAATAAACTTTGTTAATGAAAAATGATTTAATACAGAACTGTCTAAAATCATTTAAATATTTAAATGCATATCTAAACATAGGTAAATTTCTTCAATAGATATACATAGAAAACAGAAAAACTTTTTAGCAAACAAATATTTTTTATATAGAAGCACTGAAGTTCAAAGAGTAGGAACAACTTGCAATCTGCAGATGCCTGGTCTATAAAATTTAGTACAATTAAGTTTGTTTATTAAAATCTTAGTAGGCTCAAAACTTATTAAACAAACATCAAAATATATATTTCAGGCTGTGACTTAAAAAATTGAAGATATTTTCAAATTGATAAAAGGTAATCAAATTATTTTAAATTTACTGAATACTTTCAAAACCTGCGAAATTTTTTTTTTATGTTTGAATGCTTTTATTAACCTGATCCAAGAAAGAAACATTCAAATAAACACTATTATTGTTTAGTAAGATAACAAAACAAATGCAAGACACTATGAAGATTGTTTAGAAATATGAAAATTTTATGTAAATGCAAAACTCTAAAAATTTTTTAACACATGTTTCGTTTCCTACTGACAATAAAGAAACGATATAAACTTAATTCATCTATATACTTAATCATTCATATCAATTAAAAATCTAATAGAAATATTTAATGAAAAAAAATATATATTGCCATGAAACTAGATAACATTTGAAATCTGGAAAAGCATACATTATACAGAATAAGTATGGAAACCTCATTAAGTAATTCTGATTTTGATGCTCAATAAATACTAATAAAGCTGAAGTCTATAATGTAATTAACATCAGAAACCAGAAGACATTTTTCTATATAATTTATCTGCCCTCTAGTGATAAAATTTGGTTGGGTTCTAATACAGCCCACCCCCCTGTTTTTGTGCTTTTTTTGTTGCCAAGTTGGGCAATAGCTTCGCCAAGCTAGCAACCCTTCTTTTTTAAATTCTTTAAAATAAGAGATTGTTATATGTGACCGTTAGGTATTGGCAATTAGTAATTTTGTTAGCTTCGGCAACCCTACTAAATATGTAGGAGTGGTAAAGACCGTTACCATTTTTATTTGATGCTTTACAATTACCGGTCACTGTTAATGAGACGATAGCAAGGTTTATTTTCTTTTAAAAATTTTTGTAAAAAAGGTGGTAATTATTAGATGGTGCTTTTCAAATGATAGAGATGACATACGTTAGCAGGAAAGAATCCACATGATGCAAGGAAAGGTACGTAGGTTTGGCAAAAGCTGTGAGCAATTTTAATGTGTTTCATATCTTTTTAAGAAACTAAATCATACAGGAATTTGTTCATGTTTTAATTTTTCTCCTCTCCTTTGAACATCAATTTGTTCTTTTTAGAATGTACTTTATTTCCAAACGTTAAGAAGTTTAATTTTTTCATTAATTTCTTATTAATGTCTTAAAAATTTCAGTTTTTCTACATCGAGCTTCGATTCCTTTTTGGAATGTTCTTAATTGCCTCTTTTTTAAAAGTTAAAAAAAGAATTTTTCACTTGTGACCTTTAGCTCTATAAATTTTTACTTATTAAAGTCCTTAATTTCCTATTTTTAGAAGACGAGATATTACTGAATTTCTTCGTTAATGTTTGAAAAATTTCACTTTCAAGCTTCCGATTCTTTTTTCGGAATGTTCTCCATTTCCTATTTTTGAAAAGCTAAATTTTCATGGAATTATTGTTCTGTAAGTTTTTAAAAGTATCTATTATTAAAAGCTAAATATGAATTCTTTCTTAAAGTTCTAATGTTTTCCAATTCTGCTCGGCCAAGACGCCATGTTTTTTTCCTGTTTGCCTGGACGCGACTTTGAAAAACGCGCCTTGGCGCCAATTGAAAAAAATCTTCGCCAAGGGGTGGGCTTTAATAGGAATTTACCAAAAATTTAATTTACCAAATAATACTAGAAAATATAGAAGTAAATTCAATTTATATACATTAATATTAAAGCAATATAGCAATTCAATCTCACCTTTTTCAGATTTGGCAATTTGGGAAAACCTTTAAGGCTGATGAGCCCAACATTAATAAGGCTCAGAGACTCCAAATTTACAAATTCATCAGTTAAACCAACAATTGATGTGCTTCGACAATTGTCTAGATTTAATTCTTTGATCTAAGAAATAAAAGCGTTTGAAAGCAATCCGTATATATCCAAATTCTTTAAAAAAATATTATTTGTACATATTTTTAGGTTCTGATACATTATCAATCAAACTTAAAAAATAAATCTTAATAAATCAATGATTAAACAGAGCATTTACAGAAATATTACATTCAAGCACATAAAATGATAAGATTAAATTTATTAAAAATTTACTAGTAAGTTAGTTTGACTTAACAGTAAAATTACAAAGCATTTCCGATGAAAATGTTTTGTTTTACAGACAGGAAATTTTTTAGAATTAAGATTAATATTAAGCGTTTGAATCTAATATCTATACATTAAATACCAAAAATATGAAATGTCAGAAAAATATCTTGGGAGAGAGGGGAAAGTTTAGTTTAAATCAACATATTTTTTTTAAGATCTTCCAAGTACAAACAATTTAAACAAAATTGAACAAAATTTACAAAACAATACTTGATCAACAATACCTAATTGGTTAAAGTATAGTATAGGGGGGCAACTTGGCGCAGTCCTTTTTTTGGGCGACTAAAAGCAGTCGTCAAGGTACCTTTTTCTGAATTATTTAATATTTATTTTAAAATGAATTCAATATCTCACCATGACATTTAGATAAAAATCGCCAAATCCGAAGAAAAATCACCAAATCCAAAGTGCCCCCCTATACCATACTTTAACCAAATAAATAATCATATACAGAATATTTTTTCTATCACAAAAATTACAATTTTAAAAAATTTAACACTTATTAATATTAATCAGAAAAATTACTTTGATAAAAAAAATCTCAAATAAAATAACTATATAAAAATGTCTATAAAATCACAGAAACTTTACTAAAAATTAAATACTTTATCAATCTATTTTTTTCGAGAATTATTTCATTTCAAAATTAAACTAATATCAATAAAAGGAAGCAATTTAAAATTAAAAAATTTCTTAAAAAGAACAGCAAATTTATACTTAAAAATTAAATTATATCTAAGCCTTAGTTTGCGAATTTACAAATACATTCATTTTTAATGGGAAAAAAAACCGGAAATGAACATTTTTTTGGAGAAAAAGCTATTTAATTTATACATCAATAACTTATAACAAATTACTGACAACATTTACAAATAATTAGGTTTAAACTACATGAGTAAACGTTAAGAACTAATCTGTTTCACACTAGCATTCGCTTTGCCGCGTTTCATTCACAATTAATTCTAAGTGAAAAAATTTTTAGTCACCGCTAAGTAACAAAACTTTTCAAAAGATATGGTTCATATTCGAGAAAATCTAGAGATAAAAAACATAACAGAAACTTTCATATGAAAATTAAGTTATTTTAATTCCACAAATATTGTTACAACATGAGAGAGTGCATTTAACCCCAACTCATGTACGATGTAAATAACAAGAGCAACGACATACAGTAAAAGTTATTCTAACAATATACTTTGCAAAACAATCATAAATGTAAGAAACTCAATCGACATCAAAACACATTTTAATAGTCAACTATAAACGTTCAGAGCGATTAATTATATTAAATGTAATTATCTGACTTTCGGCGGGTACTACGCGGTACTTTTGAAATACACATCATTACGGAAGCATCTTCACTCGCCATTGATTAACAGTAGAACATGATAACATCCAAGTTTTTTAGATAAGCAAACACAAGTTTATAAATCAAAAATTTTATTAATTATTTAAAAATAAATATTGTGTTAAATGAAAATAACTTTTTACCATGGATGGGTTCTTTCCGCGCTTTTCCAGCTCAATCCGTTTCTCCATGTTGCCGACTTTTAGGACTTACGAAAGCGTTAAAAACGATGCTGCTCACTTGTTCAACAAGATGAGGCGCACTGTTGCCAATATTAAAAGTTGTAATAAATTTTCATTATGCCCATTATGTGTAATTAAAAAATTAACGTGTTGATAAAGATATCTATTTCCTTAAAATCCTTTTTTCATTATTTCTCTCTGGATTATAAAAAAAATAAATTTCATAATTTTGTGTAAATATTTTTTCATTTTCCATGAAAAAATAAAGAATGCATAGTCTGATAAAATTCAATTGTTGCATCCATGGGATCAAAAGAAGACATTTCAAAGGAACAGTGTTCTTTGAACTGTATTCCGGGGGTTCACGAGTCAAACCCAGAGGTACCGTGAGTCAAAAAAAAAAAAGAAAAGAAACCTATAAATGTGTGAGAAAAATGGATTCATCTGCTCTATGGAATTTATAGAACCACGTGTATTTAAAACAGTGTTTCCTGATTCAGATAGCACGTGGTTGTTACTATTATGCTAGTATTTTCCGTTTTGCTTTAAATGCGGTTTTAAAAGTGTGAGTTTTTTTATTTTTGTTACGTAAGTAAGTACATATTTTGTATTTAAAATTATAATAAATATTGCAGACCTTTTTCTTACCTCACCACACCTACACCGCAAGATTTTAGAAAAAAATTAGAAGTAGCTCATATCCCGGAAAAGTCTTTTTCTTTTCACTGTATAAATTTATAAATATGAATTAATAAGCACATATTTTTCCTTATCTATTCTTAAACTTCTAAGAAAGTCGTTATTATGCAAGAGTAAATTTGAAAAACTCGCACAAATTCTTTTTGTTATGTGAGGTAAGGTTCAAAAGATCCCGGACTGACCTTATAACGTGAAAACTTTTTGCAGTTGAGCGACTACGATAACATTTCTCAGGTACTGCGTTCTCCCCCTTTTATGAAAGGGTTTTGTCCCAAATGATGAGGTCGTTGGCTCGCCATGGCGTCGTGAACTGTTGGGAGATGCCTACAAGTAACCAGCGATTGAAAGAAAGGGCTTTTCATGAGTTAAGTACGAATACCAATTTTGTGTTCGCCTGAGAAAGAGTGTCACGAACATTTGCGAAATGTTGAAACATGTGTACGGCAGCGATACGTTATCACAAACGCCAGGGCCATGTTTAACCTTCCCAGCCCTCTAGGCACTTCAAATTGTTGCGCGCCCCTCCCACTATTTCCAAACCACCCTCTTCCCCTCCATCAGTTCTTACCTTGCCATTTTGTAGGGATTTTCCCTCAACTCTCTTACACTTCTTCATCTTCTTAATGGGGCGTTCTTCCATTATTCATCACCTATGGATCCGCCTAATCTTCCAACCTCATGAGAGGACTTACGGCTCGACGGTTATTAAGGTACCCTCATGCCGCGAAGGCACTATACATTTACAAAACATCTATGCCTTCTCCGGGACTCGAACCCAGGCCCTACAGCATAGTAGTCAGCGTCACTCACCACTATACCGGATGGGTGGCACAAGACACATAATCAGTATTATATTCAGAATATGGTGAATTTTGTAAATATAAGTCACATTAAGTTGTATAAAATTCCCGGGCTAGGAAAAGTCAACTTGTGACGAATCTGTACGGAACCTTTCCACAAATATTTTTAGGCGTCTCTTTGGGGATTATAAATTCACACGTATATTTCAAATCAACTCCAAAAGGTGAACGGGATATGCAAAGTAGATAGGGTATTTAAGTCGAGCGTTGTAAGCTAGCAGAAATGAAGGCTATTGAGCCAGCAACAGTAACCTCAAATTTAGAGGATTCCAGGAGATTACGTTTGTGAAGACTTATTGCTTCTATTCTACGGAAGAACAAGAAAGCTGATATAGCCAGCGGTAAATATAACTTATGTACGCTTAAAATAAGTGTTAGTTTAGTAAAATTAGTTAATGAAAGTTAATAATTCGAGTGCGTGTATTTCTCGGACCTCCTATTTCGGCAAACCTTACTTGATCTTGAGCATAATTACAAATAAAATTCATAATTCGTAATTTAATTTAATATAAAAGGTAAATCCCTTTTATTTGACGTAACATAGTAATATTTTATGTTATTAGAGGTGTTTTTTTTAGAATTGATATAATAAATACAAGTTATTATTATACAAAATGGCTCTTAGTAATTCTTTGCCTCAAATGAATCTTGGTGTCCAGGGTGAGACCCAGGGGGTCTTCACAAACTCAGTCTTTCATCACTACTGCACTGGGTCGATAAATGAGTACCAAGCTTGCTTGGGGACTTAAACATTTGGGGTCTCGCTTCAGACTGACCACCTGATCGGGACATCTGCTCATGTACCTCAGCATCCAGTGATCGCGTATACTGGGATGGGCACAGTAGACCCTGGCCCTCATGAGCTGTTGCGCATTTGAGTTTGCATTTAAGTTGTACAAAACATAAATGAAATTTTCAACAAAAAATGATTGTATAAAATTAAGGGGAAAAGATTATATATTAACAGCCTTTCTATCATTTACACAAGTTATAAACATTAATTTGCAATCCATATTTGTTTCCTTAATTATTATGAACGTTAATCTTTCTGTTTCCGAAATCTATTTTTTCTATAGCATCATTTGAATCAAGAATATTTTATTGCGTTTTTATTATTTTTTATAAAAAAAAAATTCAGAGAGAATTCTAGAACGGGAATCGGTAGGCTTTCAAGAAAGAACCAGTTGTTAGTGAAATAAGATAACGAAAGTATCAGATACCTACTTGATATGAGTTTCGGGGGAAAAGGTCCCTCCTCCCAGCAGCAGTCGCGTTCAAGACTGTCGTGCTCCAATTAATATTTTTTATATTATTTAAATAAAGTTTGACAGGCATTAACATTTTCCATTCAATCAAAAATGAAGAAATATTGCAGTTATTTTTTATTTCTATAGCTCAATGCAAGTGCGATCAGTGTCAAAATATCAATGCTAGGAATTAAACTTTGAAGTTTCGTGAAAAAGCTTCCATATCATTACTACCTAAAGTACTATATTCGGGAATTTCGTATTTACACTAATAATTAAACTGTATACAACTGTTGTTGCATAGAAAAGTGTGTTTTTGGAAGATGTATTCAAGCAAAGGAAACAAGTATTGATGCATATTAATCAACATAAAAGCATTATGAAAGTCCATTGAAATATATATATAAATATAGACGAAAGTGTAAAAATTAGCTGAGGTAACAAGGAAAATTTACAAAAAAAAATTTTTTTTTTAAATAGATTTTATTAAACTGAACAGGAAAGCAAATAATAAACGTATGTTTTGATTTTTATCTTAATATGATAAAAATATTTGTACACTTTTTAAGTCTCAAAGGGAAATACAAAATAAATCAAAAGTAAAGTGATAATTACCGTTTGCAGTTTGTATGAAGGAATGAAGGAATGAAGTACAATTGAAGGAATTGTGTGTGTGCTGATTTAAAATTGCGTCAATTCTCTCTCCCTCTTTCAAAAAGAGTGATTTTCTGAAGGGTCATTTCAACCCTCTTTTTATTAGCCCTTAAGCAAGTCATAAAATAAGGAATGTGTTTCTGTTGGGGAACATTGTGCAGGAAACATTCCAAGAAACGCTTCACTGATTTTCTAAACTTTGTTAACGGGAAACAATATTTACTACACGAATAATTGTCTTAAGCCAGTCTAATGTTTAGATACATAAGTAAATACAGAAAAATATTTCAATACATATTTATAAAAGAAAAAAAAAGAAAGGGAAAATTTTTTTTTTAGTAAGTATATTTATAACTTTTAATAATACTAAGAGGGAGAAATTTGAAGAGATGCAAACGTCTCAAGCACAGAGTAAGGAAGCAAACCTGCACAAAATGTTTAGCAGCTTGTATTTATGAATCTTATTGACACAATAATTTAATAATAAAATTAGTTAACTGAAGCGGGGGCGTACACATAATTTTTTTATAAGAGAGACTAAATTTAAAAAAAATAAAAAAAGATGAAAAAAGTGCTGAGACGTAATCTTTATGCTAAAGATTAAAAGTCTGCTGGTCTATGAGGAGGGGGCGGGAGAATTGAATCCTCCGTCCTTGTGTATAGATATCCTGCTTAGAATCTAAAGGAATTCATGATACCAAAAAGAGTGTTATAGATTGCAATAAAGCAGTGCTTCTCAAACTTTCAATATTTGCGATCCAATTTTAAGTCATAATTTTCATCGCTCCCCCTTCTTACAATAAAAATGTATTGAATGCAATTATAATGTACTTTGATGGTAAAATCACAGTACAATACGAATTTAATTGTAAACCATACTAATTATCAAGATAAACATTAAGTTTTGTATATGATAAGCCAGGGGAGTCACCAGTAATTACTAAACTTGTTTTTAATTACATATTGATAAATTAATTATAAAATACTTTGTGCAGTTTTCATACATTTATAAGTAGTGTGTCTTATATCAGTGTGAATGTGTACTTCATTTTTTTCTTATATAAGAATGTATTTCACGTTAGAATTTTTTTAATTGTAAATTATTTTACTAAATTGATAATTATTTTAAATAATTTATTTTCGATTTTTCGTGATATGCTCGCCCCCTCTCCAAGTAGGGTTATCACATCCTCCTAGGGGGCGCACCCCACAGTTTGAGAAACGCTGTGATAAAGATTTTATTTCGAGTTTTGAGAACACACAACTTATTAACGGTATACATGAAAAAAATATGATTTGAGGAAGAAAAACCAATCGATTTATATAATAATTTGGCCGATAGTGAAATGAAGATTTGATAATTTAGGTATAAAAATGAAATAGAATAATATTGGCTTTTTAATAAATACTAGGCGGTTGTACATTCTCTAAAATTAAAATTTTTTTCTCTTTTTTTCACCTTCCAATTTTTTGCGCTCTCAAATCTCTTGCGCCATAGGCATGTGCCTAGCACGCCTAAGCGGAAAAGCGGGAAAAGCGTTTCAGGAAAGGCAAAAAAAGTATTGAAGATGACGAATACCCTGGACGTCCAAATACTTCCCACACAGCAGAAAACATCGAAAAGGTTTCTGCGGAGATACGTAAGAACAGGCTTCAAACATTGGCGCAAATAGCAGAATTAGTTGGGATATCCGAGGATGCCAAAGGATACTGACTAAGGATTTTAACCCTCTCGCTGCGTAGTGTTACGTGTGTTATGCCTACGTTTGCCCGTGGAAATAGTGGGATGAGCAGCGATAGAGTTAATACGCAGAGGGTGTATCAACGCATCGTTCCCCTTATATTAAACAAAGTTCAAAAGGCAATTTGAATGGAAATGGCGAATGACTTAATCCTGGCTGTTAACAAAGATCCTACCCTACTTAGCAAAATTGTTATTGTAGAAGAGAAATGATGTTTCTTATGCGACCTGCAATCCAAGACAGTATCGACAACTCAGAGAAATCACAACAATCTCCACGCAAGCAGACATTCCGCCAAGATTGATCTAAAGGGAAGGTCATGCTAGAAGTAGTGAGTATCTGTAATTTATCCCTGAAGGACGCACCGTAAATCTACACTATTAAAATTCAAAAATAAACAAACGCATCTATCTATGCGGCCGACTTTGGAACTAGGTGTATACCTTCTCACGAACCGCAAGACGCAGAAACTCGCCGAAGGTACCAAAAGTTCGGGAATGATCCCAGAAATTCGTTTTGCCCATTTATATTCCTATATTCCAATTAGTTAAAAAGATATTAATTAAAAACCTTAAAACGGGAAAAACTTCAATAACGTGGGCTGGGTTTTTCCACTGCCAAATCCTCTTTTCTAGCCACAGGTGGATCGCCAAGGCGTACCTTTGAGAGGAACCGGTTTGCAGTAACCTTATGCGATATTTTTCTCCTCGTGGGAAAAACTCCGCGTAGTAATACACTGCATTTCTGGTAATCGTTTAAAGCTCATGTTCTCTGGAAATATTACCAGTGTAGTTTCAACAGTAGTTTTAATGATTTCTCGAATTCACTTTGAAAATTTTTTTTCTCAAAATCAGATTTAAAAAACTTTATGCATTTCTCAATGAAGTTAAATTTTTCAGTTTTTTTTAAAGCAAAGAATTATTATCATTTAAATACGAAGGTAAATTACATTAATTTTACAAATACAAGATATAATTGTCAAATTACACACTGTTTTGATTTTTTGATGTACTGAGGAAAGTAATTTTTATCTATAATCTAGAAATTTCATATATCTTATTATTCTAAATATATTATTTTTTTATTTCTATCATTATCTTAATTTCTAAAGGAAATAATCCCTCATGTTTTTCGAAATATTCAAATATTTTACTGAATCTTCCTCCATTATATTTATTCATAGCTGATTAATTATACTCAACTAGAAGATTATTTCATACTGAGTTTTTTTTCGATGTAATAGTTAATAGTTATAATTTGGAAGCGAATATATACTTGCAGAATAGTGTGTTTTATTTTACATTTTTCATTACTTTTCTCTTTTTTCGTTTATAATTTTTCGAAAAAATAGTAATTTGCAAAAAATTGTTGATATTATACATGTTAGTGAATAGTATAAGAAAATTCATTTCTGTTCCAAATAATAAAATTCTTTAAGTAAATGTGATGAAAATAAATCCTGAATTATCCGCGTACAAAATCTAGAATTCTTAACAACCGAAACATAACGACTCTTAAAAGATCGGATTTATTGAAAGGGGGGATTTATAAAACGATATTTTACCTATACCACTTAACTGAACAGGAAATATAAATATATTTATCAAATTAACATATCAAAATTTTAGCATTTTAAATAAAACAAATTAAATAAAAAGAAAACTAGAATTTACTAATGTCTTTTTGTGTGTGAAATTTTGTTGTGTTCCTTATAATCCTACGTGGTTTTTATTATTATTGTATCAACTTAAGAAAAACTTTATTAATACTCTTGAATTATATTTAATAAAACATTTTTATATACATCTGTGTTCGTAAAATTTTATGTACACAATAAGATTTTATGTGCATAATTTTTTTCTAAACAAGAATAAGATGTAAGCATTTTTTTCAATGAAAATGAGTGATTTCCATTTAGAATACTTTATATTTCAAGATTTGAACCATGTACAACTACAATTATACTAAAAATTATAATTGATATAGTTAAAATATTCATGCAAACATTGAAATAGAATTTACATTCATACAGTGATGAGGTGTCAAAATTTATGTGTTCCTTAAAAAATTCATTGTTTTCTTATAAAGTTTTAATAAACATTTAAAAACTTGTAAATCTCAAAAACTCAGAAAACTATTTTAAGAATATTTTATTATTACTAAGGGTTGAACATATTATATCAACTGCGAAATTTTAGAGTGTGAAAATGTTGGAAAAAATAATGTGTTTCACTTTGTCTTAATGTGTGTGTTAACTTTTTTCCTTTCAAAACAAAAATTAATGTTTTAATCAACACGGTTTAGATTTTTTCAGAGATTATAGCCAATTTTTAAAAAATTATAGCATTAAATTTAGTTTTGCTTATAGACCATAGTCAATAAAAATATGATTAATAGCATTTGGTTAATTTCAGAACTTAAAATAAAAATAAGTAGTTAAAAAAAAATAGGGATTTTTTTTTTAAAAAGAGATTATATATAAATATAAATCATTTTATAGGTAAACCTTTTTTATTATAAAATATCATTTATAGCATACCACATTCAAATGTCATATATAATACCAAGGTTCTAAAGTACCATTGAATTTTGTCGATAGGATGCAAAAAGGAGAGCAATATATAAAAGTTGTTATACTCAGCTCTGTACCAATCACAATTTCTTTACAAATATCTCTCAGCAGCATTTTAAATTTTATTATCAAAAAAAAAAAATCAAATACTTCTACTTAATATCTTAATATACATATATTCATATGAAAATAACATGCTATTTCAAATTTTTAAGATGACACTTTTTTTCTAAGCTCCGTAATAATCAAATTTCTATCATTTGAAGACTCTTACATTTCTTTGCATTTTCTAAGAAAAAAATAAATTCTTAGTGTTCATTTTGAAATGTAACACTTATTTGTTTACTAAATTCTGAGTTTTTTTGGGGTTTTTTTTTGCAGTTTTTCTTGATGAAATTATTCATCCCAATATTTTGAAGAACTATGTTTAAAACTCATTTATTAAGTCATCAAATACTTTTTTTCTGCTAAACATAATTATTACAAAAATATATTAACCAACTTAGTATAAAATGTTTTAATATTATTTATTTATTTTTCCGTTCATTTTATGCTAATACATACAAAGTATTGTGTTTAGATAAATGTTAGGAAATTCCTCAACGTCTGTGTTTCTTACGTATGCTTTAAAATTTGATTTTTAAAAATTTAGATAATTTTGTTTTTCTCTGAATAGTGTGGCTGCGGTAGCCTAGTGATTATGGTCACGAACTCGATGCCGGGATGTCACGGGTTCGAGTCTTGGGGCCACAGAAAACCCACCGTGTAGAGAAAGCCGATGCACGTTAAACATGGAAGGGCTCAATGTCCTTCTGTTGTTGTGGTGTGGAAGTTAGGAGAGAGGGTTGCTAGCTCATGTGTCGTCCTCGTTACTTTACCGAAATCTTTCGCCAACTACCCTCTTGTTGCTTTATAGTGCGACGTTAATGTAGTTCTCCCCTCCCCTCCTCCCACTCTCTTGACTTTTTATACATTTTAATTTTTTTTTAAAAAAAAAAAAGTCCTGTATATACAAATGAATAAGTATTGTTAAAATCACAAAGGAAAAATTTTTGAAGTATTCCTTTCAGGGTTATACTTGAAATATTTTATAATAAAAATTCAGTCACAATGTTGAAAACTCTTATAAAAAGTACAGATTTTGTTAGAAGCAAAATTAAGTATAGATATTAACTCCTTGCACACGATCTGGAAGTCAAGCTAGATGCACGTAGTCAAAAGTTCTTCCAATACCTACTTAAATATTTTTCTATGAATGATACATTCTATATGAAGCATATAGTGGTTAGTGGAACTGATTGCTGTGTCATTAGACCTAGATTCGAATCCCGGATAAGGCATGAATAGTTGTTAAAGGAAGAGTCCCTTTGCGGCATGGGGTTACTCTAAATAGCCATCGAGAAGCAAGTCTTCTCGTGAGGTTGGTGGAAGGTGAAGAGAGATGGGAGACCCCTGATCATCCCCAGGGTGTTCTCCCTCACAATTGGGGTGGAATGGAGCCAAATCCCACAATCACTTGTTTGGTTCTCAAAGCTAAGACTAACGATAGGCGTAAAACTAGCCCCTTACCATCGATGAATTTCGTGGGCCTTGATCTAATGTTACAATCGGTTACTAATCAGGTGGCATAAGTACCAACAACAGAACTTTTCACCAGAGTATAGATTTTTATACTCGGGAATGTATTGCAGATATCGAGAATTGCGGTTTTCTAATGTATAAAAGAAAGAAAATGAAAGTGGCTGATTTTAAAGCGTTAAAAAACTTAACTTTTAAAAAGGAGTAATTTCTTTGAATAAATTGATTAAAACAATATTTAAATTCAACCGGAAAGGTATATTTAAAACACAAACGTGATTGACTGCATATAAAACATGTGAATTCATTTGCAGTATTAATTATTTATAAGGATGACTTCTGTACAATATGAGGAGCATTAATTCATAACATAGAAATGTATCATTTAATCGAAGCTTTAGTGTAGTATTTACACTGTGAAAGCCGCTCTCAAAAATTTTCTTTGAATTATTGATTCCACATGAATAACCAATTAACTAATTCCCATAAAAGAGAATCAAGGAAATGAGCCAGAATCACACAAAAATATAAATTTTTATTTGGATAGTCAATTGATCTTCTAATTCTGAACTGCGGTACCACACACAGTTAATGTAACTTTATATCTGAACGTATTTAAATTTAAGTAAGCGCATTTTGCGAAATTATTATAATTTGAAGGGGAAAGGCGGTCTTTTTCAATCGATATATTTAATCAGCATTTTCTATTTCTACTGGTTAACTCTTAAGTATTAAGCGGTGTGAAATGTTAAATATTTTTTCGTGGTTTTTAGAGAACAAGAAAATATCCACAGTTATAATTATTTATATTTCATTTCAACAAATTAATTTATTTGGCATCTATCATACTATGTAAAAATAATGTAAACATTTAACACTCCCCAATTTTTTTAATACTTTGATTGATTTCAAAACAGTATAAATTTTTTGAAGATAAGGTTTAGAGATGGGTTCTATTTGTCGAGACTCTTTTCCCTTTTATTTTTGTTCGAAATGATTCTCCAGGTCTTTCACGCTGGGAAAGAATCTGTTTGGAGGTCAACAACCGTACCATTATTTTTATGACATGGTCCTATAGATTCCTTTTATGTCAAGGAGATAACTTCCTGTGGGTTGTTAGGGTCTCCCACCTCCCATGTAGCGGTTCAAGTGCTTGAAAAATGCCCTTAGTTATTCTAAGAATTTCTTTTTTTAATGCTTCGCTACTAGGGTCCTTTTGTCTTAAGCCGAGGACCCTCAATTTAAGCTTAATTTTTTAGCGAATCATTTCATTATAAAAGATCTACAGTTTTTATTAAATATTTATTTTTATCGAGTACGTAATACGAAAAATTACGAAAAGAGTACAGAGATAAATTATATAAAATGAAGGCAGGTAATATAACATTACCTGCCTTGAACTGATCAACTGAATTTTTTTTCACTTGTTGTATAAAAGTTCTTGGTACATTACAAATGAAATCTATATTTATCTCTATATTTATTACAATTGAAACGAAATGCTATAATTGTCACATCAATTATAAAAAGTTTATGAAGTTCCTTTTTTTTGTATAACTTTGTGTTATTTAAAAATAGCCACAACATTTTAAATGTCACTATCAATAAAAATAAATAAATTCAAACGCACTCATTCATATCCTTATTATTCCTATCCTCATGAGGAAATAAAATAATTTTTTAGGGTAAAAGAATGTCAACTCTTGAAAACGCTAATCTAAAATAAAATTCAAGTAATGATTAACACATCTAATTTGCAAAATTTAGCTGATTAATAAATACATAAAAACAACTTATCTGATCCATTACATATTTCCAAGAAATTAATACTATTTTAAAATTAATTAAAGTACTAAAAAAATTAGGAATATAAAATGTTTGCATTATTTTTGTTTAGTTCGACACAATTTAATATTAAAATATGCTCTGAAGTAAAAACGTCTGAAATAATAATGAAATAAAGTTTTTTTAGTAATTGAATTTAATAAGAGCGTTGCTTACAAAAGATGAAAAATGTATAGTTTATAAAGAGTGTTTTTTTTCAGGTATCGAAGTTTAAGTTGGCATTACTTTCCAAAATGGCGACCGATTTAACAGCTGTCAAGTGATTTATTCTCAGTTTGGTTTGGCAATTCATCAAAACGATCATCAAGCAAGGCGTAGATTCGTCGAATGGGCCCAAAACGAGATTGCCGTTGTTCCCGATTTTCATAAGCAAATTTTGTTTAGCGATGAAGCGCACTTCTGGTTGAATGGCTACGTCAACAAACAAAACTGCCGCATTTGAAGTGAAGCTAATCCACAAGTATGTCGAAACACCGTTACATCCAGAAAAACGGACTGTTTGGTGCGCTTTATGGGCTGGTGGAATCCTTCTTCAAAAACGATGAAGGCCACAACGTTACAGTCAATGGTGATCGGTATAGAGCCATGATTACTAACTTTTTCATTCCTGAATTGAACAATCATGATGTCCAGGAGCTGTGGTTCCAACAAGACGGCGCAACATGTCACACAGCTCGTGCCACAATCGATTTATTGAAAGACACGTTTGGTGACCGCCTAATTTCACGTTTTGGACCTGTGAATTAGCCTCCAAGATATTGTGATTTAACACCGCTAGACCATTTTCAATGGGGCTATTTAAAGTCATTGGTCTATGAGGATAAGCCACAAACGCTTGACCATTTAGAAGACAACATTCGCCGTGTTATTGCCGATATACGGCCACAAATGTTGGAAAAAGTCATCGAAAATTGGACGTCCAGATTGGACTACATCCGAGCCAGCCGTGGCAGTCCTATGCCAGAAATCATATTTAAAATGTAATGCCACAAGATTATCTTTCGAATAAAAAAAATTCATGTCAATCGAATAATACATCATTGTTTTATTGCAATTTAAAGTTCTATACCTCTAAATAAAACACCCTTTAAATGTTTGATTAGTAATTCAGTGACTGTTGGAAGAAAATTGTCCCAGATTCAGTGCATCGCTAAAAATTATTTAACATTTCTTAAACCTAATAATGAAAATTTAATTAATTGCAATCAAACAATTTTCTTCATTAACAAAACAACATAAATGGAAATTACAATCATTTTACAAATTAATTTCATACTCAAACTTAGTAACATGAGTTCTTTCGGTAACAGATTTCATAATTTATATGTAGTCAAACGAAGACACCACAGTTGTAACACGTCTAATTTATATTACTATATTAACCACCACACAATAGCACTCGAGAAATCTGAGTTCCCGTTTCATAAAATAAGTCGTACTTGCAAAATTTCAAAAAAAGGATTCTTAGCAAAATCAAGATTCGAACCCGTGACTAAATTACTAAACTGTGGCCCATTAAAAAAGCATTAAACTACATCTGTATAAATATCTTATAGGAAGTAAAAATTGACGTGAGAACTAAATACAACGTAGAATTTTCTACCAAAATTCCACTCAGTATTTAGTTGTATTCATAGTTTTTGTATTGCCACAAACAGGTCTGTATTGTAGAAATCTTTTATGAATTGTATTTTTTTTTAACGTGTAAAAGAAAATTTGAAATGAAAGGGACAGATTTTAAAGCATTTTTTTTAAAAAACTTAATTTGATAAAATGGGCAGCTTTCTTTGACATGAATAAATTAAGGTATCCGACTACGTTCGGAACCGTGATTTTTAAAAAGCGCATAAATGGATAATTTTCATGTTATTCAGTGTCACTTAGAATATAATA